>VZUA01087032.1:13208-35501 GCA_013401035.1 Horornis vulcanius
ATGTTTTTGTTTTTGTTTTTAATACTTTTTTTTTTCAGTCTTTAGAGGGAATTTATCAGGGAACTCCATTCTGGGTTTGGAGTGACAAATTTTCAGTGAGAACAATTTCCCACTTTCTAGTGCCACAAAAGCCTGTTTTTACAGACTTTTTTTGTGTTTTGTTTTGTTTTCCAGGCACCTCACCATATTCTTCTCTGGGCTGAGCTGGTTTGATGTGGTCTGTAGCAAATGAACTTTATGTCCCATGGCAAACTGGATTTAAAGGACAAGATCTTCTAAATTTGAGAAAATCACCGTGGAAACCCAGCTTTCACTTATATTAAAACAGGTTCTCTCTCAATGAACTCCTTCTGGAAATGAAGGAAACATTCTTTGCAGACAACTGATACTTACAAATGTCATTCAACTCCAATCCTTGTGCTCCTTCACACATTTCCAGTCCCAGTGGGCTGCAGGGTTTTGAACTTGCAGGACACAGTAGCTGGGAAGCCTTTGAAGACAGCAGGAGACTGGGAGATAAGGACAAAAATGGGAAGTGCCTGCCAGGATACCTAAAAGCAAAGATTAAACCCGACAATTTGAAAGGTATTTGAACATTTTTCACATGTTGAGATCAGCTGCTGATCATGGGCTGATATTAAAGTACACTGGGGCATTCCCAGCACCAGTAATTGCTGCTCACCTTTCACCCTCTGCTGCTCATTTCCTCTCCATACCAAAGTGCTCTTTCCACTCACTTGTGCCAGGAAAACTCGCTGTGACCAGGCACTGAACCAGACAGAGGAACTCTCCTGATTTAAACAAACAAACAAACAAAAAACCAAACACATGAAACCTTTTTTTTCCCTCTTTCCAAGCCAGATGGCTCCTCCCACCTGGTTCCCAACCACAGGAGTGGCTGTGCCAACAGAGCAGCAGGAACAAGAGGCCAGGAGACAACAGTGTCTTAAACCAATGTTACCACCAAGCAATTTGTAATATCAAACCACAGGCTAAATCTCAACTAAAAGCTTTTCAGGTTCAGAGTGAACACCTCTATTAAGATGAATTAAGCAATTCACAGTGTTCAGAGCTGCACTTTAAAATGGAGTTTAAATCTTTATTTTCAACACTCACCCCTGTAGCAAAAATGGCCTGAAAGAAACCAGCTCAGAAAACCATTAATTCCAGGTTTCTGTAGAAGAGGGTTGGTGCATATTCTTTCTGGTTAATACAAAAGCCTCTCTGCACTGCAGTCACTGCCACAGGGGCTCCACCACACTGCAGAGACACCAGAACTACCTTAAAACTCACCAGTGTAAGTCCTGATAACCATCTAGTCTCAACAGCACAGGCTCAGCATGGGCTAATTTGTCCTGACAAGATTATTTGCAAATTAGGTGAGGAGGTCAGACAGCTGCCATATAACCACATAAAAATGTAGTATGCAATGGCTCCAAGTTTATGCCCTACCTTTTAATGTGTTTTTCACTTTACATGCCCCCTCAGCACCAGATTTAACCCAGTCTTAGGTCCAGTTTCAGCCAGGATGTTTAAATCCCTTGCCCAGGCTGGATTGCAGGTGTGTGCTCACCTGGGCCAGGTGTCTTTCAGCTGAGAGGTGTGAAATAGATCCTCAGCTGGGAAGATGCCGGTGTGGTGAGGCAGAAACTGGATCAATGGATTTAATCATTTGTAAAACCAAGGAGGATGAGAGCAGCTTTTGCCTTGAAGTAACAAAATAAGTGGTTTCTAGTGGTTTATACATGGTAAGTCTGTGCTAGATGTAAGATCCTGCCCCATCTGGAGGGCTAAACATCAGAAGATGTTACTGTGAGAACAATTTTGGATCCCAATGAGAACATCCTCCTCCATTAACTCTGCAGAGGATCTGTCTGTGTGTTGTCATGCGGAGGCAGGAGCTGCCTGTCAGGGGAATGAGCAGAGGATGAGGGATTTCCCACGCACAAGGATGCAAGCCCCATGGACTCACATGAACCCATTCCAGATGTCCCAACTGTTTGCAGTGACACGTGGCACGAGCATGCCCAGATGACAGGAGGGGCTGGAGGAAGGTTCACACTTGTCTCTCATTCTTGGTTCCACAGCCTGTTTGGAAAACACAGTGCTGGAGTTTATCCCCTGCTCAGTACTTTTGGGAAGTACTAACACAAAGAGAATTGCCTGCTTTGGGCCACTGTGTGCCCCATGGAAAACAAGAAAAGGGTAGGATCCCCTAAATCCTTTATGGGTGTAGAAATGGTGTCTGAGCACTACACAGCCACATCCCAGACAGGTCAGTGTGTGCACACAGAGCTCAAGGGCAGCCTGGACAACCCCTGGGTCACCTCCCAGTACTGTCTCAAGAGGCAAAGTTCTTAGAACAAGCATCAGAAATGCCACTGGACCAAAAATCAATGCAGCTGGACACTGATATTTAGCAAAAGCCACTGTGTGAAGGAGAATACAACACTGAGGTCTTCTCAGGAGAGACCTTCCCCTGCTCTACCTGGCTTCAGTAATTTGTTTAATGACTCCCTCCATCAGGTGGCCAGCACAGCCATCCATGGAGTCACCCTCTAGTTACACTCCTAAATGTAACATTTCTGTGCCTTTGGCCACTGGATTCCCTGGCAGTGCCTTCTGCAATCTCTTCAGCCACTCAGGTCACAACTTACTTTCTTTTACCTGTTTCAGACTCATTACCTGAAGTGTTCTGTCCATCCTCCTGACTCCAAAGCCTCTTTGTAAGAGCTGTTCAGGAAACTTTTCAGTGCAATTTCATTGGGAAAGATCGACTAAGTTAAACTGATTTTTTTCACAAAAAGAACTCTATTCTTAGTTTAAAAAGAGAATTTCAAATCTTAGTTTAAAAAACAATATGTTCTCAGGACCTGCACAGAGTTTCTTTTGCCTCTTCACTCCATGCCTTGTTTTTAGGGTTACCTGAGTATCAGGTACCCAGATTTTCACCCTATATGCAAGAATTTAACCATGTGCACAAAACTGAATGTTCCTGTGTCTAATTCTGACCCAGGTAGATGGATGCAGCACAGATCTCTTCACCTGATCCAGTATCATCAGAAAACCTTTAAAGTCAGCAACAAGAAATTCCCAAGGCATGATTCAGTTTATCCTGAAGTGAATCACTAAGCTGAAACATGGATGAGTGAATCATGTAAACATCTCCAATGTAAACCAAACTCACTCAAAAGGAATCATGCCTCTCTTTGCTGAGATTCCTCATGACCACAAGGGAACATCATGCACTCCCATTTGCTCCTTGTCATTTGGGGAGCTTTAAAGGAGTGAATTCTCTCCTCCCATTATCCTTACTTTTGGTGGCACTGTCTTTGACTTTCCTTCTTTTTCCTTTCTGAATGGTCTTGTTTTCCACCAACGCCATCAGCTGACAAAGCTGTCACCCAGCAGTCCTGAAAGCAGTCCTCTTGTTCCAGAAGGAGAGTTTTCCAACACTGCTTTATCCTGTCCAGAAACCCTCTGTGAAAACCCACCAGAGATGTTCTCAGATGGCTGCAATTAATTAGACTGAAATGACAAGTAGGGTGTTGTCTGTACACGACAAAATGTTCAGGTGTCCCCAGAATTAATTCAGCTTTTTGGCATGAGCATGACCTGCCAGCATTAAAACGATCCACACAAATAAGAAACAAAATCAAAGCTGTAAAAAAAAATTCCACCACTTCAGGAACAAGCCTTTCTTACAATGTTGTCATATGAACTTTTGTTTTGGGAGTTTCAAAAAGATATGGGGAAAATAGGGTGGTAGGATCCTGAGGCTCTCCCTGGGAACACCATGGCCTTCCCCCATCTCGTGTCTCATCTGAACCCCACACTCATTGCTCTGCTCAGTGGCCTGGGGACGGGGCAGGCAGAGGCTATTTAGGACAAAATTTGTAACCCTTAGTGAAATTCTAAAAGCTTTTTAGATAAAGGGATGAATTGGCTTTTGTCTGAGTAAATCTGATGTATGAAGCATAGCCCCCTCAGCAGGTGACATAACCCAGATGCCACAGTGACTTGACACTGACTTTACAGCACTCCAGAGAGAGGAAGCAACTTCCCCTTGATCAGGCAACACCCAGGACCTCTCCTGCATCACTGAACACTCTGCAACGCCCCATCCTGCCTACTGCCCCAGACAAAATGAAATGCTGTCCCCTGTGCACCCTTCATCAAAGCCAGTCCCTGCAATTAACGGCACCATTTGTTCAGGGGATTTCAACAGGTACTGAAATCCAAAGCATCAAAGCAGGGAGAGTCTCATCCCAGTCTGGCAGATATAAATATGCCAGGGAGCCTTTGTGTCATTCAGGAATCACTGTCCCTCAGAAAAGGGTATAAAGGCTTTCAAAGCCCTGAGATCCTGTAAGCCAGGTCCTCAGCCCCAGCATGGATGATCCTAAGAGAGCTCTCTTACTTGAAGGGACTATGAGTTTGGTCTTTTTGAGGAAGATTTAGGGCTGGAATTGTCTTCACAAAAATGGGAACAGCCACAATTGAAATCTGTACCAAAGCTCCCAACATTCCCCCCAGCTTATTCCATGATTCTGTGAAATCAGGAGCAGCGAGGCACAAAGCAGCCCGGTCCTGCTGCCTTCTCCTTTGGCAACAATTCCCAGCAGGCAGCAGAAACCAGGGAGTGGGTGCTGTGAAGAGGCTGCTGCCCACCTCAGACATTCAGTCCAGACCTTACAAGGCCAGCAACACAGGATCTACAGAGACCTTTTCTCCCACCACTGCCCCCAGAATGGCTCAGTCCAGCACAAGATCTCAGCCTCCTTCTTAAAACTCATCAGTTCCCCTGCAACAATTTTTTTGGGGCCTGTGGTTTTTCAGTGGAATTTAAAGAACAAAAACCTTGGATCATTACATCATGGCTCCAGTAATGTCTAGGAACATTTTACATTTGATAAAATCTCCCCAGATTACCTTCTGAAAGCCTTGTGGCAGGGCTGGGAACACAGGAATGATGTAAGAAACCACTGAATAACTCAGAGATCAGCTCCTCACATCCCTAGCAGAGAAACTTGGGAGAGGCATCACTTCTCCTTCAAGGGAACGTGGCAATTAGCTGAAGTCAAGGAGCTGCTGTGCCTATGGAGAGACAGGAAGAAATGGCCTGGAGTTAACACATGCCCAGCCTCACCTGGCAGGAATTCTGGGCCCAGGGTTGTCCAAGTGCCTACTCCCTGCCCCTCCTTAGCCATCCCTCCCTGTCACAGTTTCCTCTGGGTATATTTTCCCACCTCCTGCTGGTGTGGTTTTGAATCTCTCTGGGGAAAGAAGGTGAAAGGTGTGGATTTGTATGGTGTGAGCCCCTGCTCTCAGTGCTGGTTCTTTAAAAACAGGGGAATCTTTCTAAAAGTGGGGACTCACACCTGGAGCTTGGCTACAGGGGTGTTAGAGGGGATGGGCAGAGGGCATCCCCTCCAAATATTCATTAATTTACTTCTGTTAAAAGTAAATATAGTATGATGTAATAATAATAACAATAACAATAATGATAACAACACAGACAAAACACAGGGAGATGAAAACTGCCAAGCCATGAAGGGAGAACCTGAGGTGAACTTTTCCAAGAAGCCATGAGTTTAAAGGGAATCTCTGTTTCATTCTCCCTTCAGGAGATAAACGATGTTGCAAACTCCTACTAACTGGCTAAGCCCTGTGCTTTGGTGGAGCTCTGTACTCTACCTCTCAGAGACATCGTGTGGAGCCCAAATCTTCATGCAAAGCTGTGTAAGCACAGCTTGTGTATTGAACAATGCAGGGATGGGCACAAGGTAATCGAAAATCCTGACCTCAGGTGACTTCTCCCATGTCACTCCAGTCAAAGACAAACTGAGACACAATAACCAAGAAATCTGATTCCCTGACTGTACTTATAACCACTAGTTCATGCTGCTTCTCATCAGAGCAATGTCACCATGAGACTTTTATTCAGCTGAGAAAACAGAAGTGACAGCAGCTCTTTGTTGGGGTTGGCCCCTGAGCTTCCCTTGTCACACCATAATTAGCTGCACTGCTTTAGTGCAATTGGGGTGTTTCACTCACAAGTGTGTTTGGGTGGTTACTTCAAAGATTAAGTCTCAAAAGCAGAGAATACAACAATGCTACAACCCCTAAGAATTAGATGTTTATCTTAACTAGCTGGCACATCCCTTTTACTTGCTTTCTGCTACAGATTTAACAAAGTATTTTTGCCTGCAACACCCAAAGGGGTTGGGGCTTCTCTTGTAAGCACAGGAGTGAAGGAGAATACCAGCCCCAAAGAGCTGAGTGCCCAAACCAGGCAACAGGTAAGGAACAAAATCAATACTAGCACAAGGTCCTGCTCCCTATAAACCAGGAAATGAACCTTGGGGAGATGCCATGACCTGCCTGGGATCATTTCAGTCTGAACAGAGCTCCCAGCCAGGGTAATGGCTCAACCAGAAGACCACCCTTCCTCCTGAACAGGAGGTCTGAACCTGAGCAGCCTGGCAAAGGAGGGATTACATGGTTCATAGAGCTGAAGGTTTCTAGATACCCTGAGGCTTTGTCCCCTCCACGCCCTGGCACAGGACCTTTGTCAAAGCAGCTGAAGAGAAACTCCCCAATGTGGTGGTGCTCCCAGTGGTCCATCTGCAAGCTTAGGCACTGATTTCCTGGTCGGTGCCTTCCTTTAGAACTGGAATCCAATTTACAAAGCCTTTAATTTTAAACTTTCTCATCACAGACTTAATAAAAGTAAATGACAGGTAATGGTCCCAGAAGCCAGGACCCATTAGATCTTTCTCAACACTAATAAGGGCTGATCAGACGCTTGTGCACTCCTTTTCCAGCTCACGGAAACCCAGCTCCCCAAGGACTCTGCAGCCGGGGGAGAAACAGGAAACCAATCCTCTCACAGGCAAGGGAAAAAGGGGAGAGAAAAGAGGGGGGAAAATAAAAATAAATAAACCCATGCGAATGTGAACACTGAAAGCTGAAAATGGGCAGGAGGATGAGCGCAGGTGACGCCTGCGCTCTGCCCGCAGTTCATCTGGGGCCCACGTGCTCGCTCCATTTCCCCAGCAGGGCACTGGGGGCTCTGCGAGGCGCTACAGGCATCGTGGCTGCACGGAGCCGTGGAGCAAACCGGCTCTGATTTCTGCCCAAAGGCATCAGTGTCAGACCGGTTGGGATGTCAGCTCGGCACAATGTCAAGGCGGCAGTCACGGTGTGCTGTCACAAAGAGAAATAGATATCATTTCAAACACACAGCTCTGGAGAGAGGAGGGTGAGGCAGGAAAGAGAATCCCATAATGCACTTTCATGGGGGGAGAGAGGGACAGGAGGCTTAACTCTGCTTTGGCCACACGAGACGGGGCACAAGTAGAGGATGCTCCAAGTCTTCCAGCCAATGCATCACCAGGCTGGGAGGGCAGGTGGGTACTCCAGAAAGAACCCGATTCTCCTCTCCTCTGTTTATTTTTGGTTAGAAGAAAATGCATCTGGAATCAGTCTCCTAAGACTAATTCCTGATTGAAGGAATTCTTTGGCCAGCACAAAGCTTTAGTCTTCACCTCTAGCACAAAAGGGAATGACAGTGGTGTGGTCAAAAGGACCCAGATTCTGGTGGTTTTCTGTCCTCCTCAGGTTAGACCTCCAGATTTTAGTGATAAAAGAGACTTTAAACTCAACCTCATTCCTACCCCAACTGTCTCAGTAAAAGCCAGGCCTTACAGTCTTCACATCCCAGGTCTAAAGAAATCCTGGCCCCATACACTGCATGACAGCCTCTCCCAGGGAAGGATGCTTGTTACACCCATATTTTCCCCTCTACAGAAACCAGCAAGGTGACTTAGGCATTATTTGGAGATACTCTACCTCATCTACCTCATATCCAGATGACAGCAGGCAACTGTGGCACAGTCATGACTGGAGAACTCAGCATCAGACTCTCCTTGCTCTCCTCCTCCACTACAAGACCGTGCTGGGGCAGCTCCTCACTTGTTCCTTTTCTGTTTGTCAGTATTGTCTGGCTTTTGCTTCTGTTTCACTGCTGTTCAGCATGGAATTACCTCTGCCATGACTTCTCTTTCCCAGACCTCACTTCTTCCACACTGATTTTAGGTCCTTCCATGGTCTCAAAGGCATTTCCAGTCAGTGCACCCAGATGGAGGGAAAAAGAGAGAGTTGGAGGGGAGAGAGATAAAGCCTTCACCTCAGTTTTCCTGGTGTGAACAGATACAATTTCATGAGATACCTGCCAAGAGTTCTGCCCACAACAAAGAGTGACAATACCACTACATTCCCAGTATGTTCATGGAGGTTTAAGTAACCATACTTCCATATTTTCAAAGCAAGAACACTTTTCAAGTAACACCTTCCAGTGTTACAAAAATGCCATCCAAGAGCATACGTATTTTAATGAAAGGGAAGGGGATGGAGTTAATTTTTGAGAGGAACATGACATTTCCCAGAACTGATCGTTCCTTGTTCCCTATAGATCACTCACTTGCACAGAGGGAACAGCACTAAGGGATCCCAGGCATCATATTTGAGGGCATTTTTGTGGAAGGCTGGGACACAACACAGCAAGATTATCTCACAGACATCTCCACCACTGATGTCTGTGTACATCTGTGATTTTTGATACACCAAGCCTGAATCACAGAAAACCCTGGAGCTCATTGCAGTATAATTAATGTGATAGGAAATCTTGTACTGGAGCACAGCCAGGATTCTCATCACACTCAAGCCTCACTCAGTAACCACTGGACTTTCCATTCCTCCCTCAGCCACCCACCTTATTTGTCTTTGCTTCCCAATTCCTCTGAAGCACCTTTTAAACCCTATTGACATGACTGTGAGCTGTAGTAGCACACAGGGTTTAGGAAGGACTCTGTCTGGAGCAAATTCCTTGCCTGTTGGCTCATCTCTAGCCTAAATCCAAGCTCTCTTATCCCTGCACATGACACTCGCTCACATAGCCTTGAAACCTCTCACTTCCCTACTCCCTTCAGACATTTTTACACTTAAAGTGGTTCCTCCTTCCTCGCCTCTGTTCCTTTTCCTCCCAAGTCTGGCTTTCCAAACAAAATTCTTTCAGCTTTTCTGAATGGAGAAAAATCTCCCAAGACTCTGATTTATCCTGGTTATACTCTACCCTGTGCTCTGGATGTCTCTCTGATAATCAGGTGCATACACAGTGTATTACAGCTGTAGAAAGAAGGGGGATTTTTACATATGGCCTCTTCTAAGTGTAATGCACAGGCCTGGATCCTCTCCCAACATCTGCTCCTAGTCTGGACCAAGGGAAGGAGAGATGCTACAAGGTTTGTAACTCGTGTAAGAAAGATCTCATGAAGAATTGCAATAGCATAATTCTACCCTTGGGAGATGGATACGGACAGCCTCTTGGAATGTGGTGTAGCCTCTACACAGGTGCATCACCTTGCAGTTGAGCTTTTGCACCTCACTCCTTACTTCAGCAAACAGCAAATAGCATTTGTATTGCTTCTAACTACACCACAGTGCTGGACAGACTAAAATTTCTGGGGCTTGGAGCGGGTTTGTAAAGACACTTGTGCCACATCCATACAACAAACTGAGAGCAGAGTGAAGAAGAGAAGTTGATGTCTCGGTGTTTGGGGTTACACATCTGTTCATCTGAGTATTTCCTTACTCTTTTGGGAAAAAAGTCAACTACTACTTTTGTTTATTTTTATCTCTTGGCCACCAGTGTGTTACACCAGGCTGTCACCCCAAGGAGGGTCTTGGTTCAGTTCATTTACATCTGTGTCCATAGGGAAACCTAAGCAATGCCTTGTTGCCAGCTTTGGTTTAACCCAGCTTTGGAAGTAACCCAGCCCTTTTTACTAATTCCACTTCCCTGTCCCCAGATTTTAATGATTTCTATTCCTTACAAGAACACAAACCTAACTGTGAATTTTTTTCACTCTCCATGTAAGGCCCATTACCTAGATAAACCCAAAGGACTGTTGGGCTTTGTATCCATGGCTGGGGCAGATCATATTTTAGGCCAGAGCAAAGCACATGGTAAATTCCTGAAGTCTGTTAGAACACTTGTTTTGCCAAGATAAGATAAGAATACAAGGCTCATGATAAGGTCACAAGTTTCACAACAACCAGACCCAAAAAATCCCTTAGACCTCAGTACCCATGGGAATCCTGAATATCAGCCCTAATGCATCTCAGGTAGGGTGCCCAAAAGTCAGGGTTACTCTAAACCTGTAACTGAAGAGTTTGAATAACTGTCTAATGTTGTTGGAGCTTTATCTGTGCTTGGCATCTCTAGATATGCCTTTCTGTCCATGGTTTTGTCCTCGTGGGATTTCAGTGCTTCAAACACTCTACCAGGATTTCACCTCATTGTAGCAGTATCTGAGGTTGGACCTGTATGAAGAGTCCACAAAAACCCTCACAAATAGTAAATCTGAGACGTCTGAGATGCACTGGGGTTCCTGGGTGGGAAAAGAGCCCTCACCTCCAATATGCTTACGCAGGAGCAAATCCAAGGACAGCAGCACCTGGTTCATAAATATCACTGATCTTTAAACCAGCCATTTCTCAGGCTGGGTATTTCATTTGTCATCAAAAATACTGGTCAAAAAAGGTGCTTCTGTCTCAAATGGAGAAGAGCTGAGTTGCTTTCTTGATCCTGTCATCACCTCTTTTTTAGACTGGCAGCAAATTGTTCCATTGCCAGTCTTCAGCTCCCCAGCTGTAAAAGGGACACAATAGGTAGCAGCCTCTCTCTCCTCCTCTGCTCCTCTCCACATTCACTGTGCTCTTAATTCAATCATTTCTCAGATCAAACCAGCTCAGGCTCAGTGCAATGACTTCAGCTGGCTTCTTACAGGAGTGGCAAATCATAAATAGTAACAGGGCAGCTGTTTGTTCCAACAAATTGAAAACAAAAGATGAGATGTTGTAATTTGGATGAATATATTCCAACTCTCACCCTCCGTGACAGGACTTTGGGAGAGCTGTGCAGCACATGCACGGCACAGCTGGGTTTGGGGATGGGAAGCATGGCCCTGGGAAGAGCAGCTTTGCAGTGAATATTAGCAGCAGAATCTCCCTGGTTGTTACAAGCTGTGAGCTCCTCTCAGGCTATTATTTAATTAGGGAATAGCACATCTCTTAGCAAGCCCCCTTCCTGTTCCCCTCCTGTGACTTTCCTTCTTGAGCTCCCAGGACTCTTTAATCAGGCAAAGTTTTCAAAGGAGCAGAAGCATGGCCAGATGGCCCAGCCAAACTGAGCCTGCCAAAGTAGAAAATTTGGGATGCACATGTGTCCCCTCCAAACAAGTCCAAATGTGGCTGTTGAGGTGAAGGCTTAGGAGAGGCCAAGAGCCTGGGCTGCTCCCTCCCAGAGCCCAATCCCAGCCACGACAGACACTTCTCCTTCCCACTGCTCCCTGTCTCTTCAAACCACACAACACTGTCATTGTTCAGATGGCAACTTCACAGCAAAAGGTGACTGTCACATCCCTCAGCTGGAATTGGCTGCAGTTCAGATTTCAAAGCCCACAGCAAGGTTTTTTCACAGCAGCTTTTCTGCTGGGAGCACACTGACAAGCTCCTACCTCTCTTGTGCCAGGCCCTAATAAAATCACCAGTCACCCTGGAGCTCCTCCAGAGCAGCCCAAGGGACTGCAAGGGCAGCAGAACAGATGCCCTGCAGATCCCAGGAATCCTCTGGTGTTTACCAGGACTCTCAGCCCTGTTCCTGCCACTCAGCTGGACCAGCTCCAGGCACTCAGGGTTCACACTGGACTTACTCCAGATGAAATGACAATGTAATAACTGATGTGTGTCTCTATACTTTGGGTTGAAACCCTACAATTAAAAGGATACAGGGACACAGCAATTTCCTTGTGAATCAGACCTGTGGGCCCGTTAGGGCAGGATTCTCTTCATTACACTGCTGAGAGGAAGGGTGACAACACACTCCTCTCTGCTGTGGTATTTGGGAAATTGCTGCTTTCAGAAGGATGACAAAGAAAACCTGGAGAGTGAGGAGTAAGGAAGAAGCAAACCCTGCTCAGAGAAATGAGGAGCTCCCTCTGCAATCCTACTGCTGGAATATTTGTAACCCACTCATGGGTCAGCCTCTGAGTGTAACAGCACTGTTGGGATGAGGGAAAGAATGGAAGTTACACTGGTACAACTTCATTCTTTCATTAATTGTGTTTTGCTTTGGAAGAGAATCCTCAAAATCAGAATATTCCCTGCACAATTTCCTTCTGGACTCTCTGAAATACGTTGGAGAAGTCCCATACACAACTAAACACGACTAAAAAAAGATTTAAAAAATTAGAAAAGAAAAAGAACCCCTCAATAAAACCCATGGCTACAACTCAGTCAAGCTCTTCTTATCAGAAGAAGACCTAAAAGAACCAAATCATTGTCATTTCCTCAACCATTTCCAACAGGAAACGGTATTTTCCAAGAAGATCAATGCAAGCTGTGATAATTAGGACAAGGTTTAAAAAGAAATGATGTTGTTGTGAGGGAATTCAATGCTTGGACATGAATTAGAAAGCCGTGTGATTCCCACCACTCTGTTTTCACCTTCAGCTTTCAAGATGTTGGCCAAGGACAATTACTATTTTATTGTCAGCCAAGGACTGAGCTTATTACAGAGGAAACACATGTATCAACAGCATCTGTCATGAAATTTTATTTTTATTCTGTCTTGTTTAGCTGTTTTCTCCTAGAAAGTCATTATGGAGAAGAAAATACATCCTTAGTTCCATCAGCACAAAGATGAC
Source organism: Horornis vulcanius (assembly GCA_013401035.1). NCBI lineage: Eukaryota > Metazoa > Chordata > Aves > Passeriformes > Scotocercidae > Horornis > Horornis vulcanius. Next base: position 25,979 of record VZUA01087032.1, read on the forward strand.
AAAATACTAAGGATATTTATCTTGTCTAGATGCCATTTAAACTTCTATAAATGTGACCAGAAATTATTCTTACCAGCTCAGGGGAATCCTTTTTTGGGAAGATTTTCAGTGCTAAGAGTTTTTGCTTACATGAGAAATACTGTGCAGCAGTGCTTTCTCAAGGCACCACGACGATGCAGCTGCCAATGCCAGCCCCTCTGAGGAATCTGAGAAGGGAATGAACAAACATGTCAGTGTTTGTGCTAGATGGGGAGCTCTGGGACAGTCAGAAAAGTGATGCTGTGCTTCACAAATGCTTCTCCCACAGCTCTTCCCTGCCAGTGACAAGCTCTCCCTGGCCTGCAGCAGCAGTGAATTGCTGTCCCTGCACTGGCTCAGCTTCCTGGCCAGAACACAGAGGTGTGAGGTACTTTGTGTCTCTCTCCAGCTTTCTTCCAGCCAGAAGCTCCCTGTGGGCCCTCCCCATGCTCAGACACAGATAATCCATGTAGGAGCACACTTGTAATTCCAGCTTCCAGAGCGGGAGCTCAGCTGGACTCCAGCTTGTTGGTCCCAGAGACATTAACACATATAATTCCCACCTCCCCAGTACATTAATTTTTAGATTTTCCCAGTCCTTTTAGGCCTTCAAACATTCCCTGTGGCTGAGACACTGCCAGGTGTTTACCTGAGTGAACTCAGCTGGGCTATTCCACGAGGAGTCCAGTGGAAGGACACGCTCCCGTGCCGCTGGAAATGGCTTTCATACCTGACTGAAGGTTAGAAGGGTCCTTATCTCCACACTTCAAAGAGCCTCCTCCCATTTGACAGCTTGGTGTCTCCCCCTGCATGATGTGAAAAATCTTATTCTCAACAGTTTCAAGCCTTTTGATCTTCATAAAAGCCAGGTCAGAGAACATCCTATCCTGGCTGTCTTGAGGAATGCCATAAACCCGGAGCCGTTGCCACATCGGGCCTCAGGATCTCTAATCTCCCAGGATTTATGAGCTCTCATTTTCTTTGAAGGGACACAGCCTACTTTAAAATCACAAATATCATTACACATGCCTGCAATTTACATCAATAAAGGAAGAATAAAATCCACAATCTACTCATTTTTCTCCTACCAGTCCAACTTCTTTAGTCATTTGCATTTATGCAGATGAGGGAATTTCCAGCCAGTTCCATTCTTCGGGCAGTGCTGCACATGCCAGTACCACAGATATTATACTGCAAACATTGTGGGGGAGGATTTTAATCTAAATACAGATAGTGCCTAATCTGGTGCCTTTAAAACAAATGCCTGAATCCATTTATTTTAGTAATATTTTGTAAGATTGATAAAATGCAGACCATAAGCTTATGGATGATGTAAGAAACTTATTTGAGAAAATTCTTACATTTAAGAAACTCAGAAGATCAAAAGCAGAGTGAGAAGGATTTATTTCTAGACAGTATTACTGCATTTCTTTTATCTGTCTGTGTGTCAGGATTTCTGAAAGTGCTTGTCATCACCTTGTTATCTCGGGGCCTGATCTCCATCCAGAGCACTGGAGGTGCCGAGGCCCCTCACAGCCTCCCTGGGGACATTGGGAGCCAAGAGCAGCCCTGGCCTCACCTCAGCCTTGCCAGGTCTGGCCACAGCATCAGGCACATTGTCAGAGCTATCACCAGCCTTATCTGCCTGCATTTGCTAAAGTCAAGACACGGAGAAAAAGGTAACATATCCCCAACTCAAGACATTCCTGAGCAGAAGAATTCACGTGATGCATTGAAGGAATGTGCCACAGATATAAAATCAGGTTTACAAGATCTCCAACAAGAAATGGGTCTGTCACCAAGGTGGTATTTCTAATAATTCTAGAAGAACTAAAAAATGTGCTCTTTTTCTTTCCCAGATTTGTTAGCAGAATATTCCAGCATAGATAGAATAGAGTCAAGACTTGTTTATGTAGCCCTATGTTGAGACATGGGAAAGCAAGCAAAAATCCTTCTTTTTCTGGCCCTGCCACCTATGCAAGGTGTGAGATATTCAAGCCTTGCTCTTGTTTGTTAGAAGAGGAAGATCAAACCATGCTTCCCCTCTCCCCCAAAAGAACAGGGAATCCTGAAAACTCATGGCATTTTTACTGTTTCAGTCAAGTACAACGCAGCTCTTCCTTTTACAAACTCTGTCATGGACTGAGTTCCCTCCTTCCTGCTCGATCAATCCTGGTACAGAGACAGTAGGGCTGATTCAATTTGTGGTGATGCTTCACATTTCATGGAGTATTCGCCATCCCTCATCCACAAAGTGACAACAAGCCAGCACATCCCAAGTCATGGGGCAAAAGATCTACTGGAATTACTTTGCGTTACAAAATATGGGAGAAATATTTCTAGTATCATTAAATTTCTCATTTGTCCAGTGCATTTGTCCAGATCATAAAATCACATCAGGGCAAACAACAACAACAACAAATCAACACAAAAATCAAATAGGAAAGGGGGAAGAAAAGACTGGTAAAATTAACACTAACTAAGAATTAAGGTCATCCAAGATGTCACATTTGACAGTTTCCTTTTCTTTCTCTTTGAAGGGGAGGTTGAGGCAAGGAAGGAAATTTTATACACAGGGCAAAGACAGATGGGGAAGGGAAATAAAAAACAAATCAAAGGAATGGAAAAAATCATAAGGCCTATGGGATGATGACAGAAGAAAACCATACAAAGGGTATTCTCCTCCCAGCTTCCAGAGACAGGAAGGCACCTGGTACAACCTTCATCGATGAAGGCTCGGATCCGTGTCACCAGGAGACAGCTCCTGGGATCTGAGCCCTGATTGATGACTTTCAGATAGCCAGCTGTGACATAATTCACTGGGCAGCAAGACTGAGGTCAATACACGTTTAAGTAAAAAGGTTTTTCGTAAGCCTGCGGGGTCAATCAGGAAAAGCTGTCGTTGTTGGAGGGGAGACGGGAGAACGGATGGGCTGGCAGGGGGAGAAGTGACCAAGCACTCAATTCCCGTTAAGTAACTGAGACCATTTTATTGCTGAACAGCAGCAGTCCAGCGACAAAGCACATCCTGGAGTATGGGAGCCAAAGGATTTACCCCTTTGGAAGCAAATACTGCACCAAGTCTCCCGGCCCTTCCTCCCCATTGCCCTGTAAGCAACTTCCCCCCAAACCCAGCCAGGACCCAGATTCACTGAGAGAATTGGGATTGTTTAGCCTGGAGAAGAGAAGGCTCCAAGGAGACCTCAGAGCCCCTTCCAGTGGCTAAAGGAGCTCCAGGAGATCTGGAGAGGGACTTGGGACAAGGGATGGAGTGAGCTCATCCTGTTCCATGGGCAGAGATACCCTCCACTATCCCAGGGTGCTCCAAGCCCTGTCCAGCCTGGCCTTGGACACTTCCAGGGATCCAGGGGCAGCCACAGCTGCTCTGGGCACCCTGTGCCAGGGCCTGCCCACCCTCCCAGGGAACAATTCCTGCTCAATAACCCATCTTTCTGTGGGCTGCCTCCAGCCTGGCAGCTGGAACACAGGCTCTCAGTCAGGTCCAGCTGGCTGCCTGCACATGAAATCCTGGGAAGCTGCTGCCAGCCAAGCAGGCCTGGAAAGCTGCACTGCTCACTGAGATTGCACCAGGGCCATCCCAGGGAACATGGATGGGGCTGTTCAGTCCAGTTGGGTTTGGCACAAGGAAGTGGATGCACTAACAGTGGTCAGAGCAAGATCCAAACCCAAGCCCGTTGCTGCCGCAAGGGAAGAGGATACGACTCAAAAGAGATGCCACAGGCAGAGAAAACAAACTTCACTTGGTTTTCTAGCCCAGCCATGGCTGCTGACAGTGCTGGTGTGTCCAAAGGAGGCACTAAAGTCCAGGATTGCCCCCTGAGCACAGAAGTGCATTAGGAGTTTTTAGTTCTAACACACGGGCTCTGACTCACCACAAGTTGGTTACTGCTTATCCTGTTTCAAATTCACTTTTCCTCCAGCAAATTTGCCTGCATTTGCTTCTTGAATCCATCTTTTTACAGTACAGAGGAGAGCTTTTTTCCCATACTTTCAGGGTTCAATGCTGTGTGCAGGACTCGGGGATGTCAAGAGCTTCCTCCAAAACCCTGCTTGCTGCCTTCAGTCAGAGATGCTTCCATTTCTGTTCCAGGCAGCTGGGTCATTTCTGCAACAAATTAGTGTGGAAGCAGCACTTGTATAAAACCATTTGGCAAATTAAAGAAAAATATCATCCATTTCAGACCCGAGTTCTCCTGAGAAACAGGAATGGGTTGTCGGTTCAGCCTCTGCTTTGAATAACTGAAATGTAAAGTAGCATATGGGAGTTTATGAGCATTTGCTTTCAGCGTGGGACTCTGGAATCCAAGTGTTGTAAATCCAGGATTGGAGATTAGATACTGCTACCACCAGCTCTGGGCTGGGCACTGCCCTTACGGATCATTTAGGCCAGGCTTGAGAACCTCAGCTGCAAGGTGCACACAGGCTGCAAGTATTTTCCTCATTATTATTGCAGAGGCCGTAAGTGGCAGAGGCAGCTCATGCTTGCTCCCGGTTTCTAACTTGCGGGAAAGCTCGTTATCGGTGGGGCATCCTTGAAACAGCAACCAAGAGCATTAACTTTTAATATTTAATGTATTCCTCAGGCTCTGGGAGAGCAATGTGAGAAATATCCCGTAAAAATCTATTAGTGTTAATAAAATACCACCCAACAGGTTGTCCATTATCAGCAATTAAAGTTTTCAAAGCAGGTCAGATAACTCCCTGGAATGATTTGTGTGGCCTTTACATCCGTTGTTCTCCTTCTTCCATTTTTTTTTTCTTTAATAAACTTTCTCAACTCTTTTTTCCCCCCTCCCTCCCACAGCCCAGCCTGAGTCCTAACCAGTGAATTATGGCACTAATGAGGTGTTTATACTCTCTGCCCATCAATCACAGATGTGTGTGAGTGAAAGCGCCAGCCGATAGTCGGGAAGTGCTGCAGCCTTTGCTGCAGCCAAAGGAATATTAGACTCCAGCCAGATAAATCCCCTGCTCTCTGCCTTTGTTGCTCTTAGCCCCAGGGCTGGAGCAAGCACACTCCATCTGATTTTCCACCCAGCACCTAAACGGGGACATCCTTGCAGCTCATGTGTGTAACCTCTGTCCTCTCATTTGTCTCACTTCACCCTTTAACCACAGCAATGCATCCCTGGAATGTGATATCCCTAACAACCAAAGGGGTAGCTAACACAGGGTGCCATCAAACAAGGCAGGAGCTACCTCCAGTCCTTCTCTTTCAATGCTTTTCTCAGCTTTTCCTTACCTATGAGTCTCCAGAACACACATGGAGGCACCCTGAAGGACCAGCACCAAGACCGTAATTAGAAATTAGTTAATTTATACTTCTTTCATTTCTTAAAACAAAACAAAATAAAAACTAGACTTGGACTTTTAACAGTGAGGCTTTGGCTTTCTCCCTGCTAATGAATTCATCTGAAAAGAAAATCAAAATGAAATCTAAATGAATAAACACCCATGTTTATGGAGACCTCAAAGAGCTTTACACCTACACAAACCCAGTCATTAAATGAGGTCTCTGTGGTCTCCATTTAGCATAAGCTGGCAGAGAGTGGGCCAAATTCAGGTGTGATGTTCACAAAGAACTCCTCAAGGTATGTTTACTGCAGCCTTACGGTTCCTGGGAAAAAGACAGCAGCTCCTGGCTGGTGACTCCAGCAGCCTGAACAACAGTGGCAAATCTCCTGTGGGATCTTTAAGAAAGAGGGGTAGGAGCAAAGCGAAGGAGTTAAAGGGACTCAGCCATGGCTGGAGAGGCTAAAGTCCTAAAAGCAGCTGTTTCTCTTCTAGTTTGAGGGCAGGATCCTCGGCAACCCAAGCACCCCCTCACGGTGTCCAAAGCCTGCCTGAGGGTGGTGGTGGTTTCACCTGACCTCAGCACATCCTAGGGTGGAGCAGGCAGCTTTCCCTCATCCTGTTGAACCATTAGTATGTAGGGCTTCTGTATTATTTTTAAAGAAAATGATGTTTTTACTTGAATGTGGTTGATCTCTGCGGTGCTTTTTGGAGCAGCATCTCCCCTTTACAAAAATAGTGAGCAGCCATCCCACCTTCCCCCATTCCCACCATATTTATCTCATCTCCCTCTCACAGGATCCTGTTCTATTTGCTCCTCTCTTCTGGTTTATACTCCTGTGAATAAAGCTCTCCTTGTGTCCTGCTCCCACACGCTCAGGTGCTCACCAAAGGCAGCTCTGTCCTGTTGGGCTGCTCCCCCATCACCACACCATCCTTGGGACAATGGCAGCTTCCTCTGGGACAGGGTCACACCCAGGGCAGAAATTTCTCTATCCCTCCACCATTTTTGTAAGGAAGCTACAGATCCTTGTGCCTATTCCCATGTAATGAAAAAAAATCACATTGTCCTCAGTAACTTTTCAAGAAAACCTTCTCAGTTAACCATGAACACCCCTCAGCCTCAGTAGAAAAACTTGATGGCATTTTCCAGTGGGAATAAAAGCCTTTTGTGAGGCCAGCTATTGGGTCAGATCCTGATGGGAACCTGTCCAAGACTCTAGAGGGACACATAGGCTCATTTCACCTTCTGGCAACACTGGTAGGTGGCATCCAGAACATCACCCTGGGGCCACACTGCCTTTGGTGCTCCAGCTAATGCATCTGGAAGTTGCTGGGGTGCCTCGACCTCCCACTCTGTCTGCTGGAGAGAGATCTGGATTTCTTGGTAGGAGGAGGGATGGGAAGGGGAGAGAAGGAGACAAACAGGCCCTGGGTTTGTGGTGAACAGCGGGGAGGGGGGACTTGGCAGCTCTTTGGAGCAGAGCAGGAAGTCTTAATCCTTGGAGCCAGCTGAGTAACCTCAGTGGTGACCTTCCATCGTAGGCGCCAGTGCTCTCACACAGGGGAAAAACAGTGGGAAGAAACAGAAGCTGAGAGAAGTTGGCACAAACAACCCCTGCAACATAGAGATGATGGGACACCATGCTAGGGAGGGGACAGCAGACTCACTGCCCTGAGCATCTCCTATTCTTCCATTTCTGCTCTTAGGGGTTGTGTTTCTATTTATGCACCAAAACAAGCGGTTGGGCTTTCTCAAGAGCTTGGCACGTTGAGAAAATGTGGCTTTGAGTGTCCCAGGAACTCCATGCAGATCACAGGGTAGGTGTGCTGTGCTGTCGCAGTCCTGAATCATCCCACTGGTGACATGGCCAGGACGTGCTATGGCTCTCTGACTCACATGCCCAGGATTCCTTCCCATGAAAGCAGAGCGTGGGAGGGGAGGACACAGAAGGGGTGCACAGCCACATCTCACAGCTGGGAAGAGGGGAGACGGTCCTTGACACGAGAGTTGGGAAATGTTGAATATCCCACAGTTCAGCTAAAGCCCCAGGGAGCTGCTGGTAAGAATTTCCCTAAGAATTCAAGTTCTTATAGATTTTATCATGACATCCCAGGCAACTATAGGACAAGGATTCCTCGTTTCACCATGGCCATGAATGCGGCAGTCTCTGTGCATACACTTTGTACGTTCTGTTGTTAGAGCTGACAACTCAAAATATAAATTGTCACTGAAATATTTTAGTTATCTCTTGTCCCCACTTTGTCCTGTACACAGATTAATACTTACTGTTAAATTTATACAAAGACTTTAGCAGGGCTTAGCGAATAATTTCCTACCGTCACAGAAACTTCCTCTGAGGAGAAATAAAGTAACCACTTAGCAACACAGCTTCTTCAGAGAAATATACAGGTGCTGGTGATGCCCATGAATGTTCTGAGACTATTTGTGCAAATGAGAAAGACAGCCCATAAGCTCCTCTCACTGCCCCCAATAGCCCTCTACTTCGCAGCAGGGTGAGCAGAGCAGGACGTGGCTCCACACACACCCCAGAGCCTGGGAACGAGGGGGAGAGTGTGGGCAGCACAGTGCTTTATGGGTAGGAATTCCATGTTCAGGACAATGCTTGGAGTCAGCTGAAAATCATTAAGTTTGGTCACTTGTGTGCTTTTGAAATCCATGCCCCAGCCAGGAGTGACTCATGTGGGGAACACACAAGGATCCAACACGCACAGGGACCCACACAACACAGCTGAGAGAGGTGTGAAACTTAGGAAAATTCCTCCTTAAGGATACCCTGAAATATGTCACACATGGCACCGGCATTGTTACATCCCACATCGTTTCTCCTTGCACCATAGGCAGGATGGCAAAGCCTACCCTCCAAAGTCAACACAGGCTTTTTGGACAGTGCCCAGAATCCGTGTGCTGGGCTGCCTCTAGCAAAGCAAGGCAGGCAGGACCACATCACAGCCAGAGGCTGGATTGCCACAGGAGTGGATAAGGCTGGAGCCAGCCTGGGCAAGCTGCAGTGAAGGCATTGATCCAATCCTGCCCCGCTGGATTTCCTCTGCCTGCTGGATTAGACTGTATAGGGAGAGAAGAGCCAGAATAGGAGCAGGGAAAAGAGAATGAGGAGGAAATCACGCCCCATAATTTTAAGCCTCTTAAAGGTAGGGATTCAGTCCAAACTAATTGTTTAAGTTCATTTTATATTCAATGAGAAAGAAAGTCCTTGCCAGAATGGAATTTCTCTCAAATTAGGTGGGATACGTGTTCCTCCTTCCTGTTCTCCATTAACAAGAAGGGAAACTTAGACAATTAATTTAGTCTGGCTACTTTGTATAAGAAGACTAAAATTAGGTGAGATGAATCCTACCCTAAATGTCCTATCCAGGTGAGTATGGCTCATGTCTAACAAAGTCCAGCTTCATTCCCTCATGCCCTGACACAGCATCTGCTGTTTTCACCACACTTTCTCCCACTGATCATCACCCAACCCCTGGAGAAATCCAGGCAGCTCCTGCCACCAGGACTGACAAATTCTAACTGGCACAAATAAAGGCAGGAATTTGGGGAACACATTGATGAGATATGATTGGCACCACACTTAGTTCAAACTTCTTGTGCCAGTTGCATGGGGGGACAACTTCTCTGGAAACTGCCCATTTGCCCTATTTCTAAGATGGATGAATTAGGGGGCCCTGGATTTCTCCCAGAGCAGCTGAGCTCTCTTCCAGCTTCATAATAGCCACAAGAGCTGGAGGCCGTGAACTCTTTCTCTCCTTCACCTCCCTTTGCTCTCTGCTCCCCCAGCACACAGAGCCCAGCTGAGCTGAGCTCAGCCATCCCGGGATGGAAAATGAAGGCAGCTGCCAACACACAGAGCTGCCGTCAGTCCCTGAGTGCAAAGGAGGTGCAATCCACCTCCTCCGTGCCAGGTTACACCAACTCCATGATCCATGACATCCCTGGCCTCACTCAACAGCTCCAAGCAAACTGCACAGGCTTGAGCTGATACAGTTAGTCTGCCTTAGCCCTGGAAAGGAGAACCCATGAAAAACTACACCGAATCCTGCCTCTTCCAAATCCTCACAGCTTCCTCCTTTACCGCCTTCCTTCATTTTTATTTCTGTAGATATTTCTCCCCTTTCTTTTTTTCTCCTTCTTCCCCCATTAACAGGGAAAAAA
>VZUA01087035.1:12171-26833 GCA_013401035.1 Horornis vulcanius
TTTTTTGTTAATGGCTAAATGGCAGGTATTTCAGCAGCCTGTTGAGCACAGTAACCTAAGTTGCAAAGGTAAATTTTAATTGTAACTGTAAAGATAAATTGTAAATTCTCCTCTGAGTGGATCAAGGTGCAGAAAAGAACCCGGGTTGCTTGATCATTACAAGAAGCCACATTGCTATAGCAACTAAAAAGCAGAATGCTTCTTTTGAGCAAACAAATGTCAGGATGCTGGTCAGTCACTACTTGCAGGTCTTTACTGGGAATCCATTTCACTTAATCCAGACTTGCTGAAGATGTCTGAAGAAGAGGGTTTGATCATTATTCCTAAGCAAAATCAGGTATGCAGTGTGCCCTGTTTGGTTTTGATAGTGTGTTGTGTAGCTGTGAGAGTTCAAACCTCCAGACACTCTGGAACTCACCCTGCTCTCTCCTGTAGGTCAGGCTGTTCTCCCAGGCCCAGAGCTTGTGTCTGTAATGCCCAGCTCTTCTCCTGCTATAGAAGGGATGGGTGCTGCTGTGGTGGTTACAGTGCTGGTGGTTACAGTGCTCTGTTAGCCCTCACTTCACACTCTGGGGAACTTCAGTGTTTCACAGCAGTCAGAGATGACATTCTTAGCACATTCCTTTTATTTCTTTCCCAATTACTATTCTACACAGTGCTGCTTCATGTGGTTCTTTACAATTTATTTTTAAGGTTTCCCCAAAAACTTGCCTAGTAAGAGTTTTTGCATAATTGCTCCTCAAGATTTGCATTGCAAAATTTCTACACAGTATTAGCTCTTGGAGCTGGCTGCAGGCTTATGTTACCTCCCACTAGGCTAATCCACACAGCTCTTGACTGAATGATCTAAACACAGGAATATGCACTGCTTTTTGCTTCTATTCTCAGAACAGAATTGTTCTATCTTGGCCACTTCTTTTTTTTTTTTTTTTAACTATTCCCAAAGTAATTGCCTCTGCAATAGGCCTTAAAACTTTCCTAATGGAAGGGGGCTGCACTATCTGTCAGAAAAATCTTTTGGTGTATTGTTGGAATTCTGTCAGATTCTCAGGTTTTGCAACCTTGAGTTAGGCCTGGCTGATTTGTGACTGATGGCATCAGAGAGGTAGTTCTCTTTTTCCTTCCTTATTTAATCATGTGCCTTAAATTATCATCAGTGATGGGTTTATGTTCCTCCTTACAGATTTACAGAGTTTCAGCACCAGTTATATCACTGGATTCAAAGGGAATGATGATAGACTGAACTACATTTGCTTTCCAAAACCTAGCTTTAAAGTTTCCCTCTGGACTGGAATTCACTGATTTTAATTCATTTCCAGATAGCACTGATTTAAGTAATTTTTTCACTACTCTCCTCAGAGAAATTATTCTCTACCTATTTGTAAAGGTTCCTTAATATTCTGTCTTTACTTTGCTCTGGGTTGTTTTAAAATTCTCCCATTTCTAACTGTCACTCCCCCTGTGATGCTTGGATTCTTGCATGCAATTTAAAAAGTCTTCTGTCATTTTTGCCTTTGCAGTTGTTACTCTGCCATGCTAGTTCTTTTTGATCTTTTCTTACTTGCTCCAAAAGTTATTTTTTCTTTTTTAATCTGGCATATAATGTTCTTCAAGTTCAAGCTTGTGATCATATTTGCTCCTGACTGCCAGCATCCATAACCTCTTCCTTAGAAATAGTTCTTAGCACTTTTCATGACTTCTTAGCCAAGATGTCATGATAAGATTGAAGTGGGGAAAACTGCAGTTTCTAACAATGTTCATTGAATCCTCCAAGTAATGATCCTTGGCTTTGTCTCCTGACAAAATGTGCTGCTATGGTGTCTTTCTGGTCTCCTGCTTTGGGTGTAAAAATTACCTTCCTCCTTGTTCTTTGGAGGTAATTTTAAATGTTGCTGTTCCCAGCAGGAAGTTTGCCTGGCTTGACAAGTTTAACAATCTGAGCACCACTGGCCTATTTCTTTGATGATAAATGGGAGGGGAAAGTAAGTGGGGAGTAAGCTACAGGTGCACCATCTCCCTGGGTGACCACAGTAATTCTTTGGGGTTATGAGCCTGTTTGAACTTCTCTCTGCTTGTAAAACTGGTAAGATAGTAAACAAAATAGTGAAAACCTGATAGACTCCTGGCAAGACACAGCTAAACTTATGCAGCCTCCAAAACAAGGTATCTGCATCCAAACTGCCTATTGGGAATGATCTGCAGCCTTTGTCAGCCCTCAAACCATGCACAGTCATTGTGTGGAAGAACATCTGCTCACCAGAGCCAGGGCTGTGCTGGCAGTTTCACAGCACAGAGACTCCCTGTTCCAAATCTGTGCCCAGGCCTAGACTTTGCATTCTTTGGGTAAAGTGTATGTTGTGCTTTGTTCCTTAATTTTTCTGTGGTATGACTCCTGGAGTCAAGACAGAGGTTCAAGACGCCTCTCCCATGCTTCCTGCTCTGGGAATGATGGTAAGGGGTGTTTCCACCACCACCATGAGATGTGACTTGGCTTTTCGGTACTGTGATAGGAGGCTGACACAGCAGTGATATCTAAAATGTTTTATAACACTGTCTTTCTAGGCATCCTTTCCTGCAGCGTATATCAGCCACACTTTGTAAAATTTTATCTGAAGTTGTTCAATCACACATAAAAATTAGAGTATGCAGTTATGTCGGCCTGGTTATAAATCATACAATACTGTGGCTTGGAATGTTTACTTTTTCCAGGCATCATAGAAAAGCCATTTTTGGTATTAAGTGAGCCCCTTTTACTGTCTCCAGGAAAACATATCTTGGCCAAATCATAAACTCTGACTAATTTTAATTTGAACACCCTCAGTAGAAGCTTGTTCTCTTGGCAGCTGAATTCCTGGCTGTGACATCTTCAGTGAGCACCCTCCAGCTTCTCCCTGCCAGCTCATCTGCCTGTGTGCAGCTCCATGCTGCAACGTGGGGCTGGCATCTTCTCCTCTGGAACATGGAGCGGGGAGCACGGCCAGCAGGAGCGAATGTTGGACACCTGGACTTAATATTATAGGGAGGAAGGAGAGCAAGCAGAGAGAAAGCAGAACCAGCATCCATACAGCTTCTTATGTTCTTTCTCATCCAACAATGAAACAATCCGAGGTTTTCTCGAACTTCCATGTTTATTTGTTGGCAAGTATCTGTATTATCTGGTGATGAGGGATGTATCCTACATCCCTCAAATTTGTTGATTGAGTTTCTACCTCATGCAACTGATCCCTATGGATGATAATGGACGTCTACCTCTACCAATTACTTATTAGCACATGTGGTAGAGATCTGTGCTTCAGACCTAATAGGTTTCAGTTCCATTTGGAGGTCACTAGGGTTTCATATAATATAATTTCTTTTCGATTAACGTGGCAAGTGACTTGGTAATTCCAGTAAATTACTAGGTACTTAAAGTAAACCTGTCTGGAAATACAAATTTCTGTCCAGCTGGAAATATTAACAATCGACATTTTACCTGAGACAAAACAGGAAAAAAAAGTTACTGTATTCTTGTGGTAGAACATTAAAATAAATGCCCTTCTAATTTTTCCTCTGTGAGTTATGTCCTCAAAGGGTTAACATGAAGAAAATAGGGTGATCAAAGATTTTATGTGTCTTAGTTTGGAAAGACAGGTGTCTGCCAGGGAAAACCTGGAGCTTTCCTTGGAAGGGAGAATGTAAACCCCCTTCCTCTGAATTATTATAATTTTGAAATTTAGGGGCTTTCAGTCAAAGCTATGGGAATAGGAATAACAGTTCTTTACTAGGAATATTAAAAATAAAAACATAGTAGTATGAAAAAAGCAAACGAATAAAAAAAGAAAACACTGACAGAGTCAGAATAGAACCTGACACCGTTGTGTTGGTGGCAGGGTGTTGGTAACAGTCCAATTAAGTCCTCTTGGAGTGACAGATGTGGTTCTGTTGGAGCAGAGATNAGCAGATATCCCCTGGAGGGAGGATGGGTCATGGAAGAGCTAAAGAAGATTTCCCCACCTGGTTTTAACAGCTGGCCCATTATTATCAGAAGGCACCTGCCCCTCCCTCCCCCCCAAGTCATGAGGAACGGGTCATGGAAGAGAAAAAAACACTTCCCCAACTGGTTCCAACAGATACTAATAGAACACACTTTTGGTTACATCTTGCATTGTAGCCCAAGACATTATGGAAGGACAACTTTAATCTCATAGATGGTATAAGGCAGAACCTAATCAAAAATTAACATTCTATATGGGTTAATTAAAGGAAATAAATGTGAAAAAGCTTGTTCTACTCTTGAACGGCTCATTTAGGTTGTCTTAAACGTAAATTATCAATGAGGTTCCTGCCATGAAAATAAATCTCATTAAAAATACATCACTTGTTCACACACACGTAATCCAAGGAAAGAGTGTGCTCTTACCAGATGAAATTGATGTTACTCTGCTGCAGAGCAAAGGTGATGTGGGTTTCAAAATGCAGTTACTCTTGCTTTTGTCTGGGTTTACGTTTTCTGAAAAATCTATTTCCCTCGGTGAGCTATCAGAGTCCTTAATTAATGTGGAATAATGGAGGGGCTGCAAACCAAAACTGAAGAGCAGGCTTGGAGCAAGAAAAGCTTGAAACCCACGTTCCCTCTTTACTAGTGGACTCATATTGCCAAAGGTTATATGTCCTTAGGTTACAACTTCCTTGAGATTTTCTATAACTTTCCATTGAATAGAAGTTCAGATAAAATAAAACTGTGAAAGCAAATACTGTTTGAAACTGTATGAAAGTGTAAAAAATATATTTGGCTTATAAATCATAACATCATATTATTATTATTCTCTTGGAGCAGTTTATGGAGCAGTAAAGCTAGAATTCTGTACAGAGATGAAAGTCAATATCTATCTCCATCCCTACACCAACATTAGTAGGAAATATTACCAGACATTGCAAGCTAGGAAGGAAATAAGAAGAATATTAACTAGAGCCTTTTTTCCATATTATAGTCCCATATTACAAAACAAACAAGTATGCAGTCCTTTGTATACTTACAGAACTTCCTCTTCACAGAGCAATAAAGAGGCAGAGATGCCTGAATGTTTGGTAAGTTGAGGCCTGACAACTGCAACATCAGGGATACCTCAAGAGGCAGTGATCTCCCCACCACTGTAAGGTAAGAAACTCTACAGCAACACATTTCTATGGGAAACAGGCATAGAAAGAATTCTAATGCTTTCACTTTGTTTTAAAATCTATGTGTGAAGGTCACAGCAAAGTTTTTGTTTCATATTTATGGTCCCAAAGGCTTTATTCATTCATTCTGCATGTGCTTTCCAGGCTAGAGGTTACAGCTTGGTCACCTCAGTCACCTTTAGGTCAGGCCCCTGACCAGAAAGAGAGTAAGATACGAGGTAGGCTGTTTAGCACATTAAATTCTATTCGGTGTGTGGTACGGCCAGGAGGTGGCAGAGCAAGTCTGATTTACCACGTCCGAGGGACAAGCTCTGGGTATTTTCCAGTCTTGACGCTGTGGAAAGATGGTGAGTTCCTGCAGTTCTTCCATTTGCACCGTTTAATGGCAACTGCCTGCACACCACTGACAGCATTTGCAAGGCTATAAAGAGGCTTCCAGCAAGCTTGCAGAGCTCTCTAGGAAATGATGGTTGGTATTATTTTTCCTTTTTTTTCTTTTTTTCTCTGTTTTAATTATAATTTTGCATTTCTGACTCAGCTCTGCTGTTCACTGGCAGTTTGGCCAACACATCCTTTCAGAGGCAAGAATGAGTCTTCCTTGTGTGCACGTTCTTGCAAGCAAGTGACACTGGCCCTGCCCACAGCAGCACACAGTGACAAAAGCACACTGCTCAAGCAAGGGTCTGACAAGTAATGACACATACGCTGCACCGAAGTGCTGCCAATAACTTGGTAATCTAAACTGTATCTGCTTGTAAATTACTCTATTAAAGAAGCAAAAGGCTTCAGCAAAACCTGTCTTTTTCTTAAAAGCTACTGGTTCTGCTTGGTAACAACCCCCCGAAGTTTATTAACAGAGAGCAGCCCAAATTCTCTGTGTGTTAGGTTTAATGGGCTGCAGCAGCCCCAGGATAGATATTGGTGTCTTCACAAAAGAAGGCATTTACTGTCTCCTGCCTCTCGTGTAGATTTTTTGTATGTCTGTTTCCCTGGGGCAGCTGTGAGAGGGGAGATAGAAGAAGGGCAAGAAGAGAAGGCTGGTAATTGTTTTCTTAGGGTTTGATCATCTTTGAGAAAACACAGACCAGGTTTGGTCTTGCTGTTTTAAGGGACTCAAAAGCCTGATGGATGGCAATGGAAATAGAGAGAAGATCCTTCAGTTAGGACTGCAAGAGAAATAGATGATGCAGAGGTTTTTGTCCACAGGGTCAGATACAAACTCAAGAGAACCATGCATGAGGGAGACAGGCAGTGAGGAGAGGTGAATGAAGGATTCTTTGCACTGAAAGTACTGGAGTTATTATGCTCTAAATTCTGCATTTATTGTCTGCTGGCTTCAAAACAGCGATGCACGATAGAATCTGACCCTAAATGGATGTAGCTGTCAGAATCAACAATAGGAAGCACAGATAGAAAGAGATTTGATATCTTCTCTACAATCCTGCCTCTGGTAATAGTTACTGCTAGAACTCAAAACTCCCTCAGAGGAGGGAGGGAAACCATATTTCTTCCAATACCTCTACTAACAGATCTGTTCATTTTAAATTCTAAGAAAGGATCAACTATATAGTTGGGAAGATATCACACAAAACCCCCCAGCACTGCTATTCTCCGGGGGTTTCCCCCAACCTTCTAACTGTTTTAGCCAAGTACAGATAAGATCTGTGCCCTGGACACTAATGCAGACAGTGCCCCTAGACAGACAGACAGACTCAGATCCGGGCAGAACTGCCTGGGTAAAAGAAAGGGTCACCTACCATGGCCTGTGTGGCCCCTGACTGCTCTGCTGATACCAGATGCAGAGATGGCATCTGGAAGACCAACTTACAGCCACAGGCAACTGAAATTAGAGCAATCAGCACAAGCAGACAGGCAGAATGTGGAGATCCTTTTAACTTCCAATTTCTCCTCACCAGGCTGGAGTTGAACTGGCATCTACCACTGAAAAGCTATAAATCCTGTGGTTCCTTCTCTGAGTTTTGTAAACAGCTCTGTGCATGTTACTGCAAGTCCTTTCGCATCAGACTTGAGGCTGTGGCTGCCATGCACTGCTTTAAGCATCCAGGTCCAAATTTTACATCTAAAACAATGATGTTTGGATCAGAAACGCTATTTTGATCCTCCTTTTTTTTTAGTTGCCCTTGTCTTGAGGATGATGGCTTAGAATAGCTGAAATATTTAAAAACTCCACCAAGCGCTGTGCTGACAAAACAGCGATTTGTACGTGCTCTGTACTTCTGGCTAATCTCAGCACAGAGTTCAGATGCTGAATGAATCTTCCTTTCTCTCATCATTCAGTGTATTAACTCGAGGTCATGCTCCACTGACACTTGCAAACAGCACCCGCCTCTGTCAGTCACAGCCACGCATAGAAGGAGCCTGAAAGGAATTAACTCCATCTAGTAAACATCCCTGGACTGCACAGAGCCCCTCAGGATGGGAGCAATAGCCAGCTGGGACTGATGGAAAACTCTTGGAGGAGGGAGTAGGGTTTAGCCTACAGAAATGGAAATGCTCCAGTTTGCAATGGTATCACAAATACATAATGTCACAGATATTTCACTTGTTTTCCGACATCTACAAAATCCAGTAGTTGTGGCAAAGCCAGCTGTCTTTGTTGTCTGTGGTTACAGTTAAAAGAGACCAAATGACACTTTGCTGCCCTGTGATCCAAAGCACAGTGCCCTGAATCACTTCAGGAGAAAGCAGTGGTGGCAGGAGTTAGTTCAAAGCTGTAAGAAAATAGAGAGAGCAGACCAATAATAGCAGCGGTTAAAGAACTTTATTCCTTACAGGAAAATTAATTCAGCAGCAATAAATAAAGGTGCTGCTCACAAGAAAAACCTCATATTGCCAATGTGCAACATCACATAAATATGAGGTTAGGAGATGTGAGAACATCTGTGCAACTGTTATCTAAGGGCAGATCAATTCTTCTACTTTCCTCTTTTTTCTTTCTCATTTCATTCCAGAAGCTTCAGGAGACTTCTTCCTCTGATACCAAACTGTTTTAGGGGTGGGAGCAATCATTTGTATTCTCATCCCTGTATCACCAGGTACTTCACTGGAAGTTTGATAAGGCCTTACTGTGTATGTGCTGTAGGAAAAATATTGTTTGTATTGTGTGCTCCAACAAGAAACTGAGGCTGTGGAAAGAGCTACTGAAGATCCCCATAGTTAATAGTCCAACCTAGGACAGGAACTCAGTACTTGTACCTTTTGTACTCTTCTCCCTGAATAATGCTTTCTCACTAATGAGAAAATCTGTCCAGGGCAAAAAGTTAGGAGTATTCCATCCCAAAGAAGAACATTTGGATGCTTTGGTTTGCATTGCCTCCCTTTATGTCCAGAATATGTTTACTAGGGTGGTTGGAAGGAAGTGACCAACTCTTCTGCGTTATTAATGTTACTTATTTGTCGATAAGACTATCAAGAACTGTCTTAGAAAAATATTAAGGCTGAGTCATATACCAATAAAACCAGACAAATTCACTCTGGCAGCTGCAATAGTGAATTTAGCTTACTTTTGCTGTGCTTCAGCAGTGTGGCATATGGTTCTATGGTGATTTCATTTCATTTCAGACTTTCTTTTTGACATAAGATGAAGTCTAATAACATCTCAAGTGGAGTTACAAGAAGAGCAAAGGCAACTCTTATTATAAACAAGGAACTCTGTGCATCTCCCTGCCTCATGTAAAGGCACCTATGACTCTTGCTAGAGAAGTGAACAGCTGTTCTAATGATCTAAATTCTATCTGTGCAAAGACCTCTCCATCTCTAATGTGTACAGACAAGAAAGCAGTGATTGAAGCAGAGGTTGTGTGTAGATCACCTTCTGACACTGTTTTGATCAAAAGTTCAGGGTGTGAAAAACACTAGTGCTGCCTCAATTCTCCTATTCATTCAGCAAGATACAGCCTATGATTGATAACTATGAAATTCCAAAGTGAAAAGTGACATTTTAAGCAGGTGATAGGATATTTACTGACTGAAATCACGAGTTAAAGCATTATCCTTTTCTTTTGAGAAAATATAACAATTTTTGAGACTACAGACAGCAAAAAGAATGGTGATTTTTAGCAGCCAGAATGTAAATCATTAAATGGCACAGTATTACTACACATCCTGGAAAATGGAGAGGTTGAGCGTTTTAGTAAGAGCACAATACCCACTCTCTGACTATGATTAAGTTGCTATTGCTCAGCTGGGGTGTTGTTCACAGTAATCTGGGTCTTGCTCATGCTGACTCATATCTCCAACAGGGATTTGTGTCTCTTACCATTCTGGCCTCCAAGGTACTGAACCTCCTGTATCTTGATGAGTATGGGATGCCTGGGATCAAGCATCAGGGAGCAGGAGCAGTGACTGCTATTTTCCTGATGTGAAGATGTCAGGCAATGCCCAGGACTTGGGATCTAGCATGAATTTTTCCTCTTGAGAGATGGGCATGGGAGGAAGCCAGAATGTGAGTCAGAAAGGTACAACACTGCACTTAGAAAGGGATAGCGTTTTCAGTTAGTTTTGTTGTTTTATTTCACTGTTCTACATCCTATTTTATAGAATCATAGGGAACCAACCAGGCCTTGACCATCAAGGATGGCAGAAAGTGAACACTTGTGGAAGTGATGTAAGCAGGTTTTCATAAGACAGTGTGATGGGTGGCTCCACAACCTCCATTGGGCAGTATTTCCAATGTTTAACCCCCCCTTTCAGTGGAAGAATTCTTCCTGATGTCCAAAGGGAACCTCTCCTGGTACAACTTAAGGCCATTTCCAATGGTTTCCTGGGAGAAGAAGCTGACACCCACCTTTCAGTGGTTGTAGAGAGTGATAAGGTCACCCCTGAGCCTTCTTTTTTTACAGGCTTAGCACCCCCAGCTCCCTCAGCTGCTCCTCATTTGACTTGTGCCCTGGACTCCTCCACTGCCCTTCTCTGGAGTCTCTCCAGCCCCTCAGTGTTTTTCTTGTAGTGAGGGGCACAGAACTGAACACAGGTTTTGAGGTGTGGCCTCACCAGTGCCAAGGACAGAGGGACAACCACTGTCCTGGTCCTGCTGGCCACACTGTTGCTGATACAGACCAGGGTGCCATTGCCCTTCTTGACCACCTGGGCACACACTGGCTCATGTTCAGTGCTGTCAACCAGCACCCCTAGGTCCTTCTCTGCTGGGCAGTTTTCCAGCCACTCTGCCCCCAGCCTGTCGTGCTGAACAGGGTTGTTGTGACTGAAATACTGAAGTATGACAAGTGGAGCCAGACAAAGAGACGTCAGTTTGCAGGAGGTGAAAGAAAAAAAATGTGACAGCAGAGCACAGTGGATTAAACAAGTCATTAAGAGTATGTAAGAGTGACATGCATGGGGTGATGGGTTTTTCTACCACTCTGCATGCCTCTTACTGCAACTGAACAACGTGGCCCTGAGTTACAAAATTTCATAGGATGTGAAAATTCTAATCCTGAGTCCTCTGGCCTCATTATGGTCTCTGCTGTAAGGGGCCCATCTGCACTTCATCAAAGTCCTCATAAATTTCTGGATAGGTTTGGGATAGATGACTAGATTATTGCTCTAATTTATCCATGTATACTATCAGTAGTTACCTACTTGTTCTTTTAATTAGGCTAAAATTTGCCAAAGCATATGAAAAATTGCTTATCCCACTGAAAACAGAATTGTCTGCTGAAAGCTCACAGCCCATTCTTCAACTTTTGCATAAATATTTTTATTGTATATTTTTATGTTCCGCATTAAGTGTGTCACTGGGGACATGTGCTGGTTGTGAATGCTGTACTTCCCACCAGCACCTGCTTCTTGAGCAGGCTAAATGTGGAAATGTAATGGCTGAGCTCTGCAGACAGTTTATTCTCTGTTCTGCAGCAGCATGGGTAAAGCAAGAAAATTTGTATCTGTCTGAGTTGACCCAGAGGGAAACCTAACCAAGAGGCTTTAGCTTTGAACTGAATTCAGTTGTGTGTTACAGGGAGACTCATTTGTTTTAGCTTCTGAAAAGTAAGTGTGACTGAATTTAGCCTTGAAAGATCCCACTGGAATGAAAATTAAAATTATTTATATTGGAAAATGTCAAAATAAAAACTAGCAGTTTCCTCCTCACTCTTTTCTCTTTTCTTTCCCCCATTTTTGCCAGTCATAAATGATTGTCCCAAATGCATTCAGACTTCCCTGATGGCCTGGGTTATGCCATGGCATTACGTTCTTCTGTAAATCAGTTCCTCATCCCAGGTTTGTGGCTTGTGCTAGAGCAGTACAGCCCTAGAGCAGTGCAGCATGGGCTGGAGGGAGGGGAGTCATGGAGATCCTGTACCAGCAGCAGTGTCCTTGCCTGTGTGACACTGTGACCCTGCAGGCAAAGGAGAAAAAGTCAAACCCTGGTAGCAGTGGGATAAAACTGCTTAGAAACCCTCAGCTATGGGCTGTCTTTTTACCTGCTGGTCCAGCAAGCAGGCTTGTCTAATTAATTAGGAAGACGGAGGTGAATTAATTGGGCTTAAATTCTTGGATGATGAAATTGACATAAACTTCCAAATGTTTGTGCAACATTTCTCCTTCTGCACACGATATATAAAGAAATGCCATATTCTCCCAGTTTCAAAATCTTGCAGGGTCCCAGTTGTGTTTATCCTAACAGAGCCCATGTTGTCAGCATGCTTAGGTTTTTCTGCCATTAATCCTTTCAAGCCCAGCAAAAAGGCATTGCTTATTTGAAGTCCATCTCTCTGAAAGCTGCCTCTGCCAGAGGCTGCCTGTGTTTGCCAGCTGATCCAAGATCCACCGAGGCAGCCATTGATTGACCCAGCACCTCCCCTCCTCAGGATACCCTCAGTGAAGAGACCTCTGTGAGGCACAAGGTTTTAATAAACCTTGCTATAAGGAGTGCAAAAGGAGGCTAAAATCCCTTTTTTTTTTCACCACATACATATTTATTCCATCACTTCAGTTTGTATTTTACAGAGGTTTTCATATCAAATACAGGCATAACTTAGAATATGCTGGAGGGAAGCAGCTCCACTGGAAACAAGTTGGTTTCCATCTCAGATCTTTCAGAAGTGGTCTCTTTTCCTCACTTCTTTTGAATTGGCTAATTAAACACACTGACCACTCATGTCACAGATTTTCTTTACACTTACCCATCTTAGAAGGAATTTTTTTGTAAACAAAGCTAAAGCAAGATTTCTATTAATTGGAGGAGGTCCCATTTGCAAAGTCAAATTAGTGAAGAATATAAGAGCAATATTAAATGCTTTTATGTAAAATAATATCTGATGGCTATTTTGTTGAACTATGGCTATTTGAATTGATATTGGAATCTGTGGTGAGATTTTCCTCTAGGCCAAATGTGCAGTCAGTATCACATGCCCAGCAGGGCCTTTGAGAGACACTGAGCAGACTGATACCTATTTCTCCACAGAGATGGCATGGGATAGCCTCACACTGTTCCTTTTGTCCAGTTCCTGTCTCTTCTCACAGAAGAACTCCTCCTTGAGGGGAGAAAGTTAATTCTTAGTGGTCTGCAGAGTGAGAGCAAATTTTAGCTGTGATATTCTGTACAAACAATAACTTGGATGGATTGAAAACCACCACTTCACATATTGCTCAATTTATCACAACTGTAAGACTGTAACAAAGACATTAGATCATGACCCATGTAGCTCTATGTTCATTACCCACATAGCCATGGGGCAGATTCTTTCATCTGCCAGATTTGGCATCTTTCATTGTCAGATTGTTCTTTTGTTGGGAGGGAGGCCAGAATTGCTTTAGTTCTGATGTTGTATGTCAAAAAAATGTATGAAAAATGTATGTTGAATTCTGAATGAAAAAAAAAAATAGGTAAAAAGCATAGGTATTTTAATGGCTGCATCACACTCCCAAACAGTAACAGACATCACAAAACTACAGCAAATCAGGATGGACATTCTTATCAAATGCAAAATTGACCAACTAAGCCACCAAGAACATTTTTTGAAAGTGCTCCGACCAAGCAACTGCTGCCCATCTGAGCTCACTATTTGTCACAGCCCTGCTGCGACATCTGGGTGTGGCTTTGGCAATAACCTCTAGAAAAAAATAGAATGCTTGGGCACTTCAGAGAGCAGCACCATACAGAGGCCACTGTGGCAGAACAGAAACATTTGGGAAATGCTCCCATCACTACCCATGGTTTCACATCTCTGCACAGTCCTTCTGCCGTACGTGAGTTGAAAACATACTTCAAACATACATCAGCACCTTTCTATTCATTAAGGTATTTATGTAGAGGTAGGATCTGCACTTGAGTCTACCTTGAGGGTGTAATTGTGTGTTGCTAATGTAATGTCTAGAGCTGGTGATCCAAAAGGCAGCATATGAAAGGTCAATGTGCAGAATGCAAGGTTGTGCAGAACAATTGGACAAAGAATGGAGTCTGATTTAACAGAGGAAGAGGGAAGAGGGAGGGCAAGGGCAGTGAATGAGAGTGATAAGATGACTTCTAAAAATGGGTCCTGCAGAGGTGAAAACAAAAGCATTAACTCTGTCAGTTATATCCAATGAATGTCTTAAAAGGAAAGACTATAGATAAAGGAAGAGAGACACAAAATCCAGGAACAGAGCTGGCCATTTAAATGATGTGCATGCAGATTTCAGAGGAGCTGTTTCCACATACATAATCATCATCATCATAATTGTATACATTATGTGTATGTACTCATGGATGCCCTTAAAACATCATAGGCAATGGTATGCCTTAAAAGGCAAGTCACAGGATAATATTCTGATCTAATATACCCTAGTGAATGTCCAAAAGTGGTTTCTATGAAGAGTCTGCATGGCACAAATGAAAGCAAGACTTAAATCCTACATTTGTGTCAGGTGTGCCACAGTACTTTGCATTTTCTCATGCGCCATCTGACAAATCCATGTGAATCTTAATTCTTCTGACAATCAGAAAATGTCAGAACCCAGTGCAGCATTATTACAGAGATTTATTTATTTCACACACGTTCAAAACGGTATCATAACTTAAACAAACAACAAAAAAATCAGGCTAATCACATGGGCCCAGTAGACACTAATGATTTTCAACAAGTCCAAATGCAAGACGCTGCATCTTGGGTTAGGGGCAATCTCAGACATGAGGGCCGACAGGGAGGAAAACTCTTTGAGAGCTGCCTGCAGAGAAGGACTTGGGGGCTCTTGTAGATGAAAAGCTGAAAAGATGAGTCAGCAGTGTGTACTCCCAATCCAGAAAGCCAAACTCATCCAGGAAGGTGGTTCTTCTCCTGTGACCCCACCGGCTGTGCTGCATCAAGGCCTGTAGTTCTGGTTTCTTGCCTGAGATGTTTTGGTTTTTTGAAATTCCTTTCCCAGGCAACCTTCTGTAAATAAGATATGTTTTTCTAACTGTACCTTATGTTTTCATTCTTCTTTTCTAGGAGGGACTTCTACTTGATGTCCCTCTGGTTTAACCAATGTAGTTGGAGAGGTTTGTCCTTGTTTCACCAATTGATTT
>VZUA01087038.1:1491-11966 GCA_013401035.1 Horornis vulcanius
AAGAGCCCTAGAAGTTTCTCCTCCTGTTGTTTTAATTCCTTACACCTGAACAAACGATATTGTAAAATACTAGTGTTCAGAGAAGTGAGAAAGCAGAGAAGACACTTAGTGTATTTTTAAAAAATGCTTCCAAATCTTATTCTTAATCAACATTTTAACTGGCTCTCCACTTGAAGTATTTCCTTTTCTCTTAATCTGTCAATTACCAAAAATCCCGCTAGCACATCAAGGGAGAACACAGATTTCTATCTGCAACATTTTTCCCAACTGTCTTAGAAGCCTTCAATATTGTTATTACCAGAATTAAAGATCTGATTCTGTGCAAGACAGAGCCAATACTGCTGCTCTTATTATCCAAGCTAATCTGTGCACACCCAAAGTAAAAACAAAACAGAATAAAAAATTGATTCTCTGTGAAAATATCGACAGCGTTTCTTCCATAGTTACAAACAGATGCTTAATGACTCCTGCCTTGCAAGTTTATGAAATTTGCAAAGCAATTGCAGTAATAGCAGGTGCATAAGTACAGAGCAAAATTAGCAACAGTAGAGAGCAAGCTGTTGTTACCAATTTTGCATAGCACTAAAATAGCTAAAACAGAACTAGGCTCTTTTGAGCTTCTTTCAAAGACCTCAGTGATATCAAGCAATTTGAAAACAACACTTCCAGCACAGTATTTTTCTACCTTTACCAACAGTCATGTTCAGGACTTAAATTTGAAAACTTGCTCTCCAGCCCAGTTCAAAGGCACTTTTTCCCATTGAATTGGCAATTTTATTGCTATGGTGCATGCACTCAGTTCTAAAACAAAACCAAGCTTAACTGCTTGAGAGATTCTGCTCTGGAAGAAGTTAACTTCTGTAAAAACATTGCTTCTTTGCTTCCATATTACAACAGAGAATTACATTACAGCTACTGTTTGCTGTATTAAAAAAGTATGAGAGAAACAAAACAAAGCTCATCAACAGCCATCCAGTGATTTTAGAAAACAGGGAAATTTTTTTAGAAAAGGGAATTCTTACTTTCAGGACACACCGTTTAAGGAAGTATTCCTTTACGGTCAGTATTCCTTTTATGGTTTCAAAGAGTAAGTGGAGTCTCCAGGTTATATTTACCTTACTATAAGCAAGTAGTTAAGTATTTCCTGAGATGCAGGGTAATAATTTTGTATTTAATACAATCCTGAAATAATTTGGTGGAGAAAAGGAGATGCTGGAAGTATTTATCATGTTCTTTTCACAGCTCTTCATTATTTGGGTAAACATATTCACATCTTTAGAAAATAAAATGGAAACAACAGCTGAACCACAGCTTTTCAGCTTGCCAAGATCTACAGTGTGTGCCAGAAGATTAAAATAAAACAGGGTTAGTAAAATTAGAAGCTGATCCAAAATATTACAGATGAAATGCTCCATTTCTTAATCTGCACCCATTGTTATAGGACAAGAGAAATGGAAGAAATTTCTTTGGATTATTTACATTTGCAAAAAGGGTCAAAATGTAAACTGGGGGGACTGAAAGCCACTACTAAAAAGAACTGATCTTTCACAGAAATCTCTGTGAATTGTGTGAATGCTGTTGGCTGAACGTGCTTAAAAAACACTGCCAATCAACATGCAGCTCCTCAGCAAAAAGAGGCCTTCTTCCAGAAATGTTTCATCCCAAGCGAAACTCCCTGCACCGTACAGCCCTGGAGAACTTAGGTACTAACAATCACTAGGAAATGGAATCTGGAAACACACCACTTTCAATAGGAAGGATGACATTAATCAGGTAATAAATCAATGTACAACCCCACTTGATATGAAACACATTTCCTATATTACACAGTTAAGGACCAAGCGGATCTAGTAATATATTCTATGCTTTTCAATGAGCTGCTGCAAGTTGGCACAAACACATCATTACTTCAGAAATCCTACAGAAAGCTTTGCCTCTTGCTAATCTTTTGTTCCTGAAGGCAGAACCTCAGCTATCACTCCCAACATGGAAAACAGAATGAAATTTCAGTGGGTTTCTTTTTCTTCATAATTTCAAATGTGCAAGGCCTCCATTTTTTATAAACTTCATTCTCAGATAATTTTAGAAGGCCATTAAAAAAAATTCACATCTGAGAGAGTATTAAGAATAACTAAGCTTATTCTTATTCTGTTTGTAAATGCCCTGAAATAAAACTTCCAAGATAAATTGCACCTTTTACTGTTTTCATAGATAAAGATTATCTGGAGGAGGAGAATATTCAGATACACTGTATACGTAACAGAATAAAAAGTTTTAACCAGCTTCACACATCAAACCTGCAGCAGAAACCCATTCAACAACACATCAAGTTCTGGGCTATCATCATACAGGTGCGAAGTTAAGAGGAAAGTTAGAGATGATGTGAGCCACAGGCTGGCCAGTCAGGTTCTTAAGGGTAAATCTGCAATACATACAATTTTTTTATCCAACTCACTGCTACAAGCTGAGTCACAGCTCCTAGGATCTCTCCTAAGAGACAAAAAGATGCATTTGCAGCACAAACACAGTATTCCCACAGAAAGGTTACAAGGTAGACTCTGAACAAAAAAATGTCTCTGCAGAAGCACTGATACACTAAGCTTAAAAACTCTCTGATAATGCAACAGGTACAAATCTCTAAAAGTATGTTACCATGTAAGGCTTTTTTTCTTTAAAATATACCCTCATAGATGTTCTCAGCCAGGTCATCAACCAACCACACTTACAACACAAACCCCAAATTGGTCAAAAACAGGATAGCAAACAGAGCAGCACCTGGGAGGACCACCAGGAGCAGAAAACTGTTGATTTGGACTTGTAGACTTGCAGATATGTAGAGACACCAGCCAGTGCTGTGCTCTGCTCAACTGAACAGGAGGCCAGCTCTCCCTTCACTTTAATCCTGTTGTGTTGCCCTACCCTAAAAGCACAAAAGGCTCAAGAGACAGGATAAGATTTTGGAACTAGAAAGAGAGAGGCAGAGAAATAATCCCATCCAGATTTTTCTTTTTTTCAGAAGTGACACTCAAGTTCTCCCTATATTCATACTTTCCATATCCTGCTTTCGCTGCACTGACACTAATCCGCCTTGAAATTGGCTGATTCTGCCCAAGCCATGTTTACACGGAAGCAAGTTTCATCTGGTTGTCCTCATTCAGAGACCAGTTTCTGCTCTGTGGCAGGAGAGATTATTAAAAACCTTATATTACAAGCACATGCTTTAAAGTGACTCAGCTTGGAAAGATAACTGAATTATATCAGCCTTCCACACCCTAGGTCACAGAGAGGGAGAGCTAGCAGTAAAAATTTCAAATGGAAATTGCTTTCTAAATATATTATCCTCCATAAAAGCCATTTACCAACTGCTAGTACCCACAAGACAAAGGGAAAAGATAAAAAGTACACGTGACATGGCAGAGTAGGGAGCAGTGTGGAGGACTCATTTGTATTATCACACTGAACATTAACCACAAGAAGGAAAAAAATAAATGCTCCCTGTTTTGCACAAACATCAATTACATCTAGTAATTTCACTGATCACTCTTGTGAAGCACTAATGCATACAGCATTCTGGCTTTATGGCATAGGCAGTGTTTCATTGTCTGTCTCTGCATCAGAATTCCCTATTGTTTGGGAGAGAAGAGGAAAACATTTTATTTTCTCCTATAAGTAATATCTGCAGCCCCACATGAGGCCTGCAGATCACACAACCTAAACCTGCTAACTTATTTCATGGGAGAGAACAAGGATCATAGAATCATCAGCATTGGAAAAGACCTCTAAGATTGAATATATTCCAGCTATTAATCCAGCACCACCATGTTCACCACCAAACCGTATCTCCAAGTGACACAATCACAGGATTCTTGAACTTCCAGGACTACAATTTCACCACATCCCTCAGCAGCCTATTCAAACACCTGGCCAAGCCTTTCAGTGAAGAAATTATCCCTCATATCCAATCTAAACCTCCCGTGGTGCAATTTGAGGTCCTTTATTCTGTCACTTCTTACTTGGGAGAAGGGTGCGACCCCCTCCTCACTACACCTTCCTTCGAGGAAGTTTTAAAGAGTGATAAGGTCACCCTGAGCCTCCTTAGCTAAACACCCCAGCTCCCTCAGACACTCTTTTTCAGACTTGTGCTCCAGACCTTTCTCCAGCTCTGTTCTCTTCTGTGGACATGCTCCAGCCCCTCAATGTCCTTCCTGAATTGAGGGGCCCAGAACTGGACACAGCACTCCACGTGTGGCCTCACCAGTGCCCTGCTTCTGCTGTCCCACTGTTGCTGACACAGGCCAGGTGCCCTTGGCCTTCTTGGCCACCTGGGCACAGCTGGCTCATGTTCAGCTGCTGTTGACTGGCACCCCAAGGTCCTTTTCTACCAGCAGCCACTCTGCCTCAGCCTGTAGCACTGCAGGCGTTGTTGTGACCCAAAGACAGGACCCAGCACTTGGCCTTGTTGTAACTCAGACCTTTGGCATTGGTCCAAGCTATCCACATCCCACTGCAGAGCCTTCCTGCCCTCCAGCAGATCAACATTTCCACCCAACTGGCTGTCATCTGCAAACTGACTAAGGTGCACTCAATACTCTCACCCAGATTGTGATAAAAATATAATACAGGGTTGGCCCCAACACTGGGAACCCCTGTGGTGACCAGCCACCAGCTGTGGGGATGCAGGAACTGTTTTATAGATTTTAGTTATGAGTATAGTATAGTTTTTTAATTGTAACTTTAGTGTAGTTTTAGTTACCTTGAGTGGGCCTCCTGTCCTGGAATGTGTTCTTATCACTTGATAAGGGCTTCTAAGACAACTCTGGTCTCTGCCTGGAGACTGATTCCCATTGGTCCTTTCCTCTGGCCCATCTCTTTTGATGTATTCTTTTTCCCCCTGTCCATCACGGTTTTCTTATCTCAAGGTCCAGAACCTTCGGAGAAGATTCAGCCAGCAGTTGGCAGATTCCCTTGAGACCACGCCTCAATTTATCTTGGATTTGTCAGTGTTTATGTAATCTAGTTGGTACTTGTTACTCTGCTTTGTTTTATTGGTTTACACCTTGTATCCACCCCTTGAACTTGCCCTGGACAAAACCCCCTGCAGCCCAGGTTCGAGGTCTCTCTGGAGGCATTGGACCAGAGACAAGGAGGCCCCTGTGACTCCCCGAATAAACCTCTGTTTCCCGGATGTCTCTGAGAGTCCCCTCTTTCAAACCACAGCCGTGACAGTGTAAGTCAAGGCGCTGCAGAGCCAAGACCTCACAAACAGGTTCTGTTGGGGAGTATCGGAGCTGACCAGGTGGTCTAGCCGAACACCGGGCTGGCCGGAGAAAGATACACACCGCAATAACCAGCTGGATGCAACTCCATTCACCATCACTCTCTGGGTTTGGAAACCAAGACAGGTTTGTTACCCCATGAACACTGAGCCTCTCCAACCCATGAGCAGCCAGTTTCTCCAGGAGAATGCCGTGAGAAATAGTGTCAAGAGCTTTACTGAAGTGCAGATAGACAACACCAAAGCCTCATCCACCAAGCTCATCATACTGTCATAGAAGAAAATCAGGTTGGCCAGCAGCATCTGCCTTTCATAAACCTGTGCTGGATGGGCCTGATTCCCTGGTGTCCTGCATGTGCCACATGATGGTACTCAAGATTATCTGCTCCATGGTGAGTTTTATGGCAAGCACACTTCAGAGCAACAAAAAAAACCCACCTCTCTTCCTAGGGTTTAGATAATACCTTCACAATTTACAAGAACTCCAGTGAACTCCAGTGGAAGGAAGGAGGGGCGAGTCTTCCATTTGTTGAGCAAGGAAACAAATCCTTCACTGTTGTTTCCTCATTATCATTTAAAACATTCTAAAATGACCAGCCTTTAAGTCCTTGTTTATTCATCGCTTCAGCAACTGCTACTAATCTCCCTGAAAGCAGGATTTAATTCCAAATGCCAAAAGTCACTTTTTGGAGGCATCATCCCACCACACCTTCTCCAGTAAGTAGGCCAAAAATTATATTAGTCTTTCCCAGCAAAAATTACCAATTTTCTAGACCCGTGGATTAAGTCAGGGAAAAAAAGTATTACTGGTTTGCTTCCCACCCATTCATCTTACACAAGAAAAGGAAAAACACAAGTCACACAAGAGAGCATTATCAATGACTTCTTGTATTCTACATTTCAAATTAGACTTAAATTGCTGTAATTTTCAATTACTAATAAGAGGCACCTAAAATTAAAAAAGCCCCAAATTATTCCTTTATTAGTTCAACAGCTTTTCAGCCTGCCAAGCTATGGAGCTGATACTTCTATTAAAAAAAAATCTGTAGTTACTAGAGCAGCATCTTGAATTCAAAAACATAAACAAAGCCATCAGTTGCCTACATACACATGCACGATACTCCCGTCCAGGCAGACTTGCTCAGTTCAGTAAAACAGGCAAAACCACAGCAGATTCATCAAATTCAAGAATAACAACAACAAACTAAAGATGGAAGAAGACACTCCAAATCCTGAGCCTAATTGCAGTTAAGGCGATGTTGAGAGGTTGAGGCACTTTCTACTTACTCCGTGTCCCCCAAAGATATATTTCCTACAATTATCAAAATTCCAAGGGGTCAATAAAGACATCAAAAGACAATGGAGATAGGGATGAATGCAGCAACTTGGCAAAAGATCAGCAACAAATACTTTTGACTAATCTGTAAATGTGAACCAAATATACTCTATCCACTGAGGCCTGTTAGATAAAGAAAATGTACTGCTTAGTGTCAAATACCCATGTCCCAGCACTCTCTTTGCAAGTGTGTGTACAATTTATGCTACACAAACAAACCTACTCAGGAGATGCCTCATAGCTCCTCCACCATTAGCAATGGACTCAAAAAAGAAAACAAAAACAAAAAACAAACCTCCTATTACCAAAAGCTGAAATTAAATGGTCGCATTTTTAGCTCCTGTAATAAACTGTTACTTTCTGAAATAGCTGTCAGGATGTAAATTACATAGTTGTGCACACTCTCTAAGCTACATCAAGAGTTAATTAAATAGCAACACAGCTAAGATTATTTCTCCAGTACCTCAATATTTGAATGAACTGGTACCTCAAGTATACAAATCAGCTCAAACTGCACTACACAAACACACACTTCTTACTGGTTTTAAGTCACAGACAGCAGTGATGAGTATGCTGCTGCCTGCCTCTGTCAAGGCAGCATGGTGGGAACCAGCTGAGATGTAATGTAGTGAGGAATAAGTGTACATCATTTTGAACTGCAAAAAGGGTATTAAGGGTAATTAACAAGCATTTAACCCACTTTGCTCCAGAGCTCCCTGGCCATTATCAAATAACATGAAGCTAAAACCTCTGAAATAGATCCAAACAAGAACACAGACAGGGATTGAGGACTGTAATTCACCACTGCAGGCAGGCAAAAAATTACCACCTTGATAACAAAGGACTGAGGGCACTGACAGATGTCTCTGGCAAACCATGCTGGGACAGCTGAATACCAGCTGCCAGCCAGCCCCTCCATTACTGAGCAACCTCTCAGCCATCTTCATACAGAATCTTCAGTGTACTTCCTCTCCTCAGTAGCTCAGCCTAATGCACTGACTTGTGAAGGGAGAAGAGACACATATTACCTTTTAGCACCTAGGTACAAAGCTAGTAACCTCTGGCACAAGGATAAGTGAATACACAACACTGAACAGGCAATAATTTTGAGTGAAGAGGTGAAGCAGGTTGCCGTGGGAAATAAGCTATTAACATCAACCAGAGAAGAATTGCTTAACTGCAACTCTCAGACCCCCAAATCTCTGATTTGCAGGAATTGCCTGATGCTCATGCCAAAAATCATCTGTCATACTGCACGTTCATTCCAATCAACCTAGAAGCAAAGTATATTGCACAAGAATGCAGACTGTAAGGGGAAAGAAAAGCTGGGGCAGAAACAAAGACAACCACTCACTGGATGATGTGAGGAATCACCCACAAGTCACTCAGCCAGCTTCTTAAAACAGAATTTCAGACAGTGACCCTATTATCTAGGTATCAGTGGAACAAACAGATATTCCTAAAAAGAAAGGGATTATGTCCAGCAAGCAGTCTAGAGATGTTCTTGTTTTCTTTCTACTAGCAGACATACTGTCATTTAAAAGACAACCAGTGTAAGCCTAGATCAGAAGAAATGGATGACAGAAAAGCAGAGAAAGGTAAGAGTATGTGTGCATAGTGTGAGAGAGAAAGAAACTTTAACATTGTGATGAAGATTGCAATGTGATTATCTTGTAGCTGCAGGTCTTGTACCTGAAGTGACATGCACATAAAATCAGATCCCCAGTGCTCTTTGCCCTTCATGGGAATATAAATCATCACTCAATCGTCACAGAGTATTCATCTTGGTCTATTCAGGCTTTCTTTTCAGAAGGCCAAGTCTGCCTGTTCATGCCAAATCCACTCTCAACTAAATACTGCTATATATTCTTAGGCATTCAATTTATAATACCAAGCAACAAGATTCCAAGCACTACAGATTTAGAAGAAGCCAGAATATTAAAAAGACTTTCATCCACAAGCTATGGATATTTGAGCATTTTGTGTTTGAAAGCTCTAATCTGTATGAACTTTATTGAAATACATATTTATCTTGGCAGGATGGTATATTTCTTGCTGTAAGACAACAGGCAGGACTTGCCTCACATGATCAGCTTGCCTATCACTGATGGCAAAATATACACTGAATAAGGCATAATAGAGGAACTTGGCTTTAAAATTGTTGTTAGAGCTCTCTTACGCAGCTGGGTGATTTTATGAATATGGTAATAACTATAACCTTTAGAATTCAAGACAGGAACAGCAGATGGAACCTAATTAAGAAAGAAAAATTATTAATTCATCTTCATAAGGAATGGGAAAGGCAACAACTCTTTGCAAAGTGAGATCCTCTGTGTCATTTAATAAATGCAGAAATAACCAAGTAGACCAAGGACTCACTGGGAAACAGCTACACCCCGCACTGGAGGCCAAGATCTGTTACTTACAGCTTAAGACACTGAATAGACAAGAAACAAGACTAACAATGAACAGTGGTAGTTTCTTTCACCGTACATGACTGCTGTGGTCTGACTGCATCCTCAGTTTTAGCTTACACCGAAAAACACACAGAAATTTTCTTTCTTTCAAGCTGCTTCAGTTACCTTCACTTGAACTTCATGAAAATCCCTGAAGAACTTGAGTTACTCTGTTCTTCTTACAAATAATGCAATGCAGTAGACACATGTCTTTACATCCCCTCATACAGCTCAGGGTACAAGATGGAATCGGAGGCAGGAGAAGTCTTTTTAACAACTTGGGAAGAAGATTCTTGTTTTTTCTGCTGGAAGAAAAGACTGGGAATGGGAAGAAGTAGATGAGGGGCATAAATACCATCTTAGAAAAATGTAAATAAGAGGTCCAAAGCAAAGGTCCCAGCAAATATTAAGTTCTCTCATTATGCTCTGTCATGTCAAGAATGAAACTCATACTATGTTTCATTTGTAAAAATGTTAAGATAATTCAAGGTGGGGGCCAGGGGTGGGGATAAAATAACAGAGAAAAAGATCTCATTCCAAGCTAGGTGTCTCACATTCATTCATCTTCTCCAAAATCAGCCTGCAGTATCTGTACCTCTTTTCTTTAGCACAGAAATTAGTAAATATGTATAGATAGAGATGATTTATTTCTCTTATTCCAGCAGTACTGAATTAATTTCTAAAGCAACTCAAGAGAAAGTAATGATTCAGCTGAAGAAAAAGCATGTAAAAACAGGTGAGAGATGACAGGCCCTTCCTCCATTCCAGGCAACATTTTTCTAATTGCTACTTCACCAAGCTGGCAGGGCAACACTAAAAACAGTGAAGCTAAATACATACACATACGAACACACACACACTTACCACGCAACTTGTGCTTCTGTTTACTCAGTCCTTATCCAGGCCCATTAAGCAGCATTAGCTGGAGATGAAAGGAATGTTTTGAAGGAACCAGGCATGCGTTACTATACCCAGTTGGGCAAATAGTGGTGCCAGCAATACAAATTCCATAAACTGTGCACTGTTGATACTTATTTCAACACCTACCCCCTGTGATAGTATCATAAATATAAACACCTCTTCACAGTGGCATAAATATACACATTCATATACACACATTGTGTGTGCATGTGGTGAGTGCACTGTTTTCCCGTTCTGGTAAAACATATTCGATTTTTTGTGCCTTCCTATTGCTACAGGTCCCAACTTAAGCAAAGGACTGCCTCCTCCTTTCCAGCCCCATCATCAATTCTGCCCCCCTCCCTCTCATTTACACTTCTTTTAGCTCATTAGCATAAAGAAAATTGCATATAGCTCACAACATAATTTGTTCACTTAGACAAATGTCCAACAGAAATTAGAGAATCACAGAATATCCTGACCTGGAAAGGACCCACAAGTATCACTA
>VZUA01087039.1:7279-24765 GCA_013401035.1 Horornis vulcanius
GTCTGAGGTCCCAGTCCTATCTGATGCTAAGCACCTTACTGCATCAGGACCTCACTGAGAAATATTCCACTTAGATTTCTCCAGGGCTTCATAGGGCTTTGTCTCTGGACAATGGAAAGATGACAGGAAGATGGGCAAGAGTTTTGGTGCCTAAAATCCTCCACAGCTCCAGGAAAAAAATGACCCCATCTGTATAAAAGGATACCAAGTCAATAGGCAAAAAATCAAGAAGGAAATATTTAAAAGGAAGGGGAAAAAAACCCTTCTTAAGTGATGACCCCACAGGTTTCTCCCTTGCTTCTGCCATCATGTAAGGTTTCTTTGGAATGGCAGCACTTGATGGGATTCACCTGAATAAAGCTGGACAATTTCATCCTGCATGTATAGGACTGGGGCTTTTGTAAGATATTCATGACAGAGACTTGTATTTCTTCTTCTATATGGTGCCTGTCATTCCTTTGAGCATGGTATAAAATAAGAACTAATCATTAGAATAGTAGCATGGAAATCCAGTTATTTACATTTTCTAGGTATCCTGTTTAATCACTGCAGTAAGACATAGTCTATTTGGTCTCTCCATAGTGCTGTGCTTACATACTTTGCCATAAATTTTAGCCTTTGGTGAGAAAGACAATGGTTATAGAAAAACAGTCACTGCTCTGCTATTGTATTATAATTCCAAATGCAGGAATGCTGTGTTTCAGCTAAGACATATTTGCATAATATTAAAGCTTGAATTATAAATAAATGTGAAATGCCTGCAGTTTATATTGTGAAACATTTGAAAAGTAAAGCAGATTTTTACAAACATTTTTGTAGCACTGTATTTTGAAACATGCAGTTCATTAGGGAAGAAAACACAGCTTGTGTAATGAGGGATTGCTATAAGTAGATTTAATATATTCTAGTATTTAAATATTATTGTTGATCATAAAAGATTAAATGCCCTTTGGTTTCAATCCTCTTATTAAAACCAGCAAATTTATTTTTCTTGAGTGTGGCAAGCAAGTTTGAACTAAAATGTAAATGCTTAACAGGCTCTGCATATGTGCACGCAGGCGTGTGATGAAGAGATGGGGCATTTTCCCCAAAGCTTCAATTTCAACTTGCTAATTTGTTATCATTGTTCATTAACTATGTGGCTGACCTAAGATGAGCCTGAAGGATTACAGAATATTTGTCTAACTATTTAACAGAAGCTTATAAAATAATAGCATTTGTTAAACACCTCAGGTTTCCCTCCCACCACAACAGTAATCTGAAGACATTAAAGGGCTGGATGGGTTGAACACAAACACGGTGCTGCTCGGTTGGGTCAGGTGTGTCAGTCCAGCTTGGTTTGAATAGGTAACCCAGTCCACAGTGTAACTACATTAAAGGGAGTTTCTGAGAAACCACTGTCAGCTCTCTGATTTCATGCTGATTTGCTTCTGCATGGGAGCTGCTGTTTTTCATTGGGTGGTTGAGTAGCTGGGATAATCAAATTCATGTCACCTGCAAGCAAGGGTGGAATGAAAAGCATGACTAAATGGGGAGGAAAACCAGGGTAGTGTTTCACTGTCACCTATGTCCTTAAAATACTGCTTACGTTTGCCATTACATTTGCTGTCTGTGGGGTTTCTCATGGGAATACTGATAACTCAAAGCTCACAAAAGCAAAGCTTGCAAAAGCTTTGCGGAGAGCAGAGCCCTCAGGTGCTGTTACCTTGCTTGAATGCCACCAGTTTAGAGAACTCCTCAGCAAGGGGGGACTGGGTGTCACCCTTCCTCCTGCTCAGCAGCCCAGACCCCAGGGGTTTTTGGTGTGTGGACCTGTCTGGACAGGAGCTGTTCAGCCCTGACTGCCCATAAAATGTTTTTGCTGGAGCTTCCAGAGGACTTTGCACTATCTGCCGCTGTTACGCAGAGATAACCTAATTTCTACTACTTGATAAAAAAGACTCTCATATCTCAAAAGAAAATAGAGCTCCAAAAAATTCAACACTTGAAGCTTGTTAGAATAAGAACACGCCATATGGAAATTATCTACATTGCTTCTGTCAGGATGTACCAGATGGGGCTTAGGGTAACAGGCTTGCCTGCTCAGACTCCTCTGCTCTCACCTCCCCTGTTAGATGAGCCTCAACACAAACTGCTTTTTACCTGCCATGCTGCAAAATGCTGTGGT
The DNA here is from genome assembly GCA_013401035.1 of Horornis vulcanius. Classification (NCBI taxonomy): domain Eukaryota; kingdom Metazoa; phylum Chordata; class Aves; order Passeriformes; family Scotocercidae; genus Horornis; species Horornis vulcanius. Next base: position 9,447 of record VZUA01087039.1, read on the forward strand.
ACCAGCCCAAAAACCCAAGGAAGGAATTCAGAGCCAGAGTCCAAGTTTCCTGCTATGACAGATCTGATCTCTCCTTAAAGATTTAAACCCAATGAAAGCCCACATTGTGCTAACCTTGCTTCATGAGGACACACCACAGAACTCACTGGTAGGGTCTCTCCCAGGGAGAAAGAACCTTTTTGAGAGTGTGGTAAATGTTGAGAACAAATTCACCTTAAGAGTATCAACATAAGCTTTGAATCACTCTGTCAGGGATCTTACATGTTTTAGGACTGAACTCAGAATTCACCCAACCCAACATAAGAAGACAGCACAAGACCTGTGTTTGCCCAGAAACAGTCTTTTAGACCTTGAAAATAAGTCTTTGGTAGTTGAGTGTTCCTTGATAGTTAAAGAGGTACTTCCTTTCTAAGCCCCTTTATGAGTTTCCAGAAAAATTACTCCTTTAGGCTGATACTTTTGTAGCTTTTGGAAAGTTTGGTAAAAATCCATATGGTTGGTTTAGAGTATGCCTAAAGAATCGCTTCAGATGTTAAACTTGTGCTAGGGTAACTGAAAACAGTTCAAACTTGGCATGTAATCTCCAGTGAGAAATGTGGGCTTGGATAAGTTGGAAAAAAGATTGGTTCAGAAAGAAAGGAGTTATAAACAAGTGGAAATCGTATGCTTCAGTAATCCAGATGTATGCCAGGCAAGCACAGACGTCTGGATATCCACATGCTGGAATAAATGCATCTGTATTTATTTAAATGTGTGATGTAATGTGCATGTGCAAACATCTCAGTAAATGGTAGGCATGTTAATTTTTCCCATCTCACAAAATAAATACAGACAATACATGAGATAGACATATATGTCTGGCTGACCAACAGAATAACCCAGAGCTCTTGGACACCAATGAAAAGACTGTTCCTGAATGTAATGGAATATGGGTCAGAGTCCAATGCCCTACAATCCTGCTCATATATTAAAAAATAGAAAGAGTAAATACACATGTAAAATGTTAAAACCCTCATCAGTCCTTAAAAGTTTCCATTACACTATCTCAGATAATGCTTAGTGCCAACTGTGATGAATTAAAGTTTCCACAGCCAGCAAAAGCTGTTCAAAACCTAAAATGTAATATATGATTTTCTTGATTCAGAATTTCAAAATACAACCTTTTAAACAGAGGTTCAATCATCAAATCCACAGGATAAGTAGCTCTGGGTTTTCTTGCTGAAAATCCAAATTACTTGGGTGCCAAACCTTCATATGCCTAAAACTTGTGTCGCTCCGCTGACTTCAGTGGAGCTATGCTGATTTACACCAGCTGCATGGCTGGCCCATAAATATTTTCAGTTGATCTGGATTATTTTATATATTATAAGAATTTTCTTTATGGATTACATGGCAAAACATTTGTTCTCAGCTTCCATAATGTCAGGCTCTGTGAATTTATTTTAATATGGGACCATTTGTGTGGTTCTGTTATTGCACAGCTAAATACATTTGTGCTCACAACACAATTTTACTGCACATCCTCCCACTTTTGCACTCCCATGCAGACATCCTAGCAGAATTGCCATCACTCCATCTATCCATAGGAAGTCAGATATTGGCGTGGAAGAGTGAAGCTGCAGCTGCTGTGGGAAACAAAGCACTGAATTTCAAGCTGTTGGCCATGCAAAAATTTCCACCATAACACTTTGGTAAGTGTAATTCTCTGCATGTAGTTATGTTAGTGGGGCTTTAAAGTTAATCATGCATGTTGTTATTTGTCAGGAAGGTAATGCTGGACACTTCACTTAGCACTTTGACACAAAGGTAAATAGTTTCCAAGGATGGCGAATAGTGGGATAATGAGATTTTATTAAATCTGTGATCTTCCCCTCTGGTATTGACACTTAGTGCAGGTCCCTTTTTCTCTGCAGCACTTTGTTTGCAATAGCTCAGGGTCTGGATTTGTTATGGGGTCAGTGAACACACTCAGGCCTTTCCTTGCTAAGCCCCTGCGATGAGCAGCAAGGTGTGCAGCAGCTCCTCTGAGCCTGGTGGGGCAGGACACACACCAGGCAGCCAGGCTTGGCTGGAGATGCAGGCAGGGAAATATCCTCTCAGCAGCCCAGGGAAATGTGATCCATTAGCTACACAATCCCTTTTAGGGTGCAGGTAAACAAAATATATTTCGAGTGCGTTTAAAGGGAATGTATAAAGAATTGGTTTCCGACACCTTCTGATTAATACAGAATCATGGCTGAATTCCCAAATAGCTTGCTTAAAAACTGTTCTACCACTTTGTCCTGCTTTTTGTCTGATTAAGGGTGGCCCATAACATTCTGGGCAGTAGTGTGTTTGGTTTATGTTAGTCATTTATTAATCCTCCACAAAATATTTCAGTTAAATGTTAAAGCAAAGCACAATGAGAGGAAATGGAACAAACTCGCCCAAGAAGGAGGCTATTGGTCCTGCCCTCAAAACCCATTCAACCATCTGATAAAGTCCTCCTGAATCCAAATCCAAGCAGTTACAGACTGAGATTGAGGTATATGGTCTGGTAAATTGGCAGAGCCTGAGAGCAGTTACCAGCACCTGCCCAGATGGTACCTATCTTTGCTTTTATAAGCCCCACTTTCATTTACAGTTTTCTAGAGGAGAAAGTTCAAAGCAGCAACAACTGTTTAATATGTGTAGACTTTCCTCTATATGCCAGGGAAATTAATACTAAAGAAATTTCCTCAGTTGTCTTAAACTGCAAGTGCCATTTAAAAATCCAGCCCATCGGCCCTGTTTCCTTCATCCCCGCAGGTTCTGTGGCATTAAGCACAAGTAAGACACTGTGAGGCAAAAACCAGCACTGCTCCCAGTTCCCAGTGGGGAAACTGAGGCTTGGGGAGGCTGAACAATGTGGCTGGAGAAACACAAGCTTGAGCTGTGCCTTGCTGCCAGGACAGGAGTGTTCCCAGGGGCAGCTCCTGGACTTTCCTCTCGCACGCTGCAGTATCTGCTGGAGCACAAACAGCACAGGGCACAGGGATCTCTGCCTGCTCTTCCACACGGGGGTTCAAATAAAGGCAAAGCTGGCAAGGGTTAAAGGCCATGAAACTCTACATTAAACAGTCCTGCAGTGCCAGCAAGGGTTAAGACAAGTGACATGGGAGAGACACGACGGGACACTCCTTCTGTGCTACATATGTAGATGGGTATTAAGGACATGCATCTCTCCTCATCTAAAATCATGAATTTTTATGAAGTAAGCCCTGCATTCCCATAATTCAGTAGGGTGCACTTTGCAGACCCTAAAGTGCTGTCACTACAGAAGGTTTCATTGCTTGCACCTGCTAAAACATTTGAGGTATTTGAGAGGCAGTGAAACACATTTGCTTTTCATTTTATCTGACTTTGAAAATCTTTGAAGTGTTTAATAGTAGTCCAGAAAAGATTTCTGCCTCTTAATCATTTACTTGTAGGGCACATTCTCCACTGGTAGCCTGTCAGGCAGAAAACGAGTTTAGCCCAGTTTTATTAAGTGCCACATGCCGAGTCAGTGTTCATTAAAGGTGTTTTAAGGTTTGAATTATGTAATTTATGAGAAAAAGAAATACAAAATTCCATTGTTTTATTAATATGCAGCACAGGATATACTGCTAATAACATACTTTTTAAACAGAAGTTTTATTAAAAAAAAAGCTTTTATAGGGGGCTACAGATAGGTTTTTAAAAATCTCTTTTTCCCTGTTCAATAAAATTCAAACACTTAAATTCAATCAACATAGGTTTGAAAAAAGGAACTATTCTTAACCTCTTCTTTTAGTCACTTTTCTTTACACACATTGTAGACAAAGGGGGAAAAATAAAAGAAAAATTAGAATAATTTTAATAGAAGTGACAGTATATGGTATTAAAAGCAAGCCACAGCTAAAGCCTGCAGTCAGATGTTAATTCACCCCTCAAACAAAGCAAATCCAGAAAAGTGCAGAAATTGTAAAGGAAAAAAAGAAAATAAAAACTCCACATTTGAACCCCAGGAGACACTACTTTCAAAAATTGTTTTAAATTGCCACCATAGATTCACAGCTTGCTGGATATTTTTAATTAGATGAGGGCTTAACTCAATCTTTTGGTAGCCACCAAACTACTTTGTTTTAATGCTGGAAGTAGGTTTTCTTAAGCACAAGTGAAAAGCAGAACTTATGAAATGTAAGGAGTGTAGTTTTCTTCTCAGCCAGTCTGGCTCCAGTTACCTGAGCCTGGTCTTGGAAGTCCAAGGTAGGACTGGTCTTGTAGCTGGTGCTGACAGAGAATCTCTCTGAGACAGAATCACATCGACCAAGGGCTCTCCTTACCCAGTCCCTGTGGCAAAATTCCCTCCAGTGTCCTGCAATTTCAAAATGAGGTTGTTTGAGGCCTGAGGAACCAAGACCTGAGTTTAATATGGACTTTTATTGCCATGGGAAAGTCATAGCTATCCTAACATACCAAAGTGGAGTTCATTAAGCCCTTCAAGGCAGGGGAGGTTGCAGTGGGTTGCTCTGGTGGGTTTTTTGTTTGCTTTTGTTTAATTTATTTCATTATTTTGTTATTTACTGGTGCTCTGAAAAGTTCTGGGAACAGAGACACCTTGGTGCTTTGGGGTGGACATGCTCTGTCCATGAGACTGAGCTGCTGGGTGGCTCAGGTTGTGCAGAATGCCCAAAATCAGTGCTTAAGAAAAAAAAAAATAAACATCACAGTTGCCATGCAGGCCACTAATTTGGAGCCCCATGTGACTAATCCTGCTCATATTTTGGCAATGGGATGATAATGTGAAATCTTATCACAATTTATGGAGAGGGATGTATTAGTATCAGAACTGGAGATTTGGCTTTTCCTGCAAATGAACTCTGCATGTACCTCACACCCCACTGATGTAAAGGAGTGATGCTCTCTTCAAGGGACACTGAGAGTCAATAATTGCCAAAAAGCTGCAAAATATGAAGTTTCTGACATTGAATAATTGGTCATAAGAAGTGGTATAGAGAATACACATGCAGTACCAAAACATTTTCAATAGAGGTGGTAATTATACTTGATCACAACCATCAATTTTTAAATGTAAGTTAAGAAGGAGGAAAAACTTGTCACCATATTAAGAATTTGTTCATTTGATCCAGAGTAACCTTTTAATGAATTCTCTGGAAGCATGAGCAAAGAACTTTAAAAAACCCCTTGCCCTGCAGAAAACACACCTTTAAAAATCTCTTTGCTTTGAATGAAACATTAATTTTACAGTGAAATCCTCATTTTATGGCAGACACATGCTTGTAAAAGCTGCCATTGCTTGTGTAGAAGGTGTGAGGAAAAAAATATAAGGGGAAAAACTGGCAAATGCTTTACCTTACAGGATCCACTTTAAAGACAGCTCCTCCAGCCCTGGCTCTGCTGAGGAGCCACTGGCGCATGCAACCTCATTGATGCAGCACTTGGGAAATTGGTGAACAAGAGCAGGGCATCAACTTTTGCATTAGCTCCTAATTATGGCAGTCAGAGATGTCTCCCTCAATCGCTGAGGCAGCTCCTTTTGGGGAAGGAAAGCAGCATACTGGTAACTGTGCTGCCATCTCTTACTGCAACCCACCAGAGATGTGGAGTGGGAGGAAGTACCAGTGATTCTGCTGCTGCTTGTTTTGAGACTCACAGAGCAGGCTGTGTGTTGTGGTCATGTCCACACATGCAGGCTTGGAAAGCCTCCTTCCCTTGGGCACAAGCACAAAGAGCAGAATATTCATGTGCCAGGCTCTTCACCTCATCCCCAGAGGATGGGAGCACTCCTTACCTCTCTGAAGTCAGTAGGGAGAGGGTGTTTTTAATTCCAGTGGAGGAACTGGCTGCTTCGGTTTTATTGCAGAATCATGCTAGTAATACATCCAGATTACTGCAGCTCACAGTAAGGAAGTCAATTTATAATGACTTTGCCATTGTCCTGTTGCTAATGTGCCACATTTGATTCTCCTCAGCTGGCTTTGAAAGGTCTCTTTGAGGAAGGAGGAGATAGCACCCTTGCTTATGAAAAAGGCAAATTATACCCAGGGGCAACATTGCTGCACAACAGGAAAAGGCCAGCCTCCTCCCAGGAGACATGGCCCCAAATTAAATGCAAGTAATTTCCTGACTAACCTGTGATTTCTATCTGGTTGTGGCTTCTGGCATACAGCTAAGTCTCCAGTTCTGCTGTTCTGTTCAGCAGGTCTCACATGTGCTTTCACTTTCATTTCCAAACGTTAATAGAGAACAGCCCATTCACAACCTGCTGCTCAGGCAGCAGGTCCAAGGATGCTGGCTCTGCGTAGTGCAGCCCTGAGGAGCAGCAAGGACACTCTCTGCTCAGGTGTCACCCCCCAGAGGGGTCCCTCAGCCACAGCAGCATTGTGCTGGCAGAGAAGGTGGGAATGGGAGAGCAACACCCTCCTGGGAATGGTTCCTGCAGGCCCCACAAGAGGGTTTGGAGTCTGGCTGCTCCTAAAAAGAGATGGAGCTGCCACAGGCATTGGGTTGGAAGAACCTCTGACAGTAACTTTCTAGTCTACAATGGGCAGATCTCTGTGGAGAAAACCACCAGCATTAGGTCAGAGTGCTGTTTGTACAGCAGCAACAAAGATTCAGTGGCAGGTTGGAACCGCTTTAGCTGTCCTGTGGCTGGATGGGGATGGGCAGCAGCACCTCGGGAAGAGGAGGAGTTCTAGAGGGTCCCATGGAGTGCCTGATGCAAGGAGAGAGCCTTGAAGAATATCATAAATTACATTCAGTCTTGTTGTGGGGAGGAAGGAGGGGAAGGAGGGGAAGGAGGGGAAAGAGGGGAAGGAAGGAAGGAAGGAAGGAAGGAAGGAAGGAAGGAAGGAAGGAAGGAAGGAAGGAAGGAAGGAAGGAAGGAAGGAAGGAAGGAAGGAAGGAAGGAAGGAAGGAAGGAAGGAAGGAAGGAAGGAAGGAAGGAAGGAAGGAAGGAAGGAAGGAAGGAAGGAAGGACTAAACAGCCTGCAAGCTCCACTGGGCAAGCAATGACATATTTGCTTCACTAGAAGTACCCTACCATTATTTATCCCAAATACCTGTCTTCCCCTTGTACTTTTATAGCATTTGGGGGTAATTTCTATGGACACTGTAGCACTTTAGCATAGGGAACTATCTGTTCAGTAGATCATCTGGATATGAGCCACAGACATCACTGAAAGGATGTGCACAGAGTTAGGGTGAATCAAATGGCTGAGCCTACTTTAAGTTATCAATAGGGTTGTTAAAAAGTCAATGGTAATAAATACAAGGACATGCCAAAATCATCTCCAGAAACTCTCTAAAGTTGAAACTAATATGTGTGTGCTTGTGGTAAAACAAGACAGCAACTCACTTAGTGCTCCCTGATATCATCAAAGATGGAAAGTTATCATACATTGATTTATCTTTTTCTTGAAATTAGAATTTAAGGAACTTTACATTCAAAAAGCATTAAAATAGCTCTAATGTTTTACTCACATCAAGCTGGACAAATAAGCAACACCAATCTATTCAGGCTCAAAGTAAGCTAATTTTTTAATGCTGATTTTAGATTTTTATTTGAGAATATTCTTTTGTCACTCTCCATTTATTTAACCTAAATAGTTAATCTCTAGTGTGTCTTGTGGTGCAGCAGCAAAAGCATTCCTTCCACTGCTAATGGCAAAATTTCATTGGTGTGAGTAAATTCATACTGGTCACCACATAAAGAAAAGGCTGTAATATAAAGAGACTGTACCAGTTTTATTAAGTTGATACAATCAAACTAATAAAACCTGTGTGTGTAAATGATAAGGGATACTGATGCTGTTTGTTGAGAAACTGGCACAGAAACAGCACTGAATGGAATACATCTGGGATTAATAACCCAATTCATCTAGTAAATAACAGGTTGCACAAATTTAATCAGTTGGAGAATTATTACATGCGTAAGTAGATACTCTGTGGGGGGCAAAACTTGCACTTGATGCACAGGCCTGAAATGGTCAGTCTGCTCTTGATTTTGCTGTGAGAATGCCTATCTGCTTCAAGTCAAGGTAGTTTTCAGGTTGAGGGGTTCCTTTTAATTTCTGAAGTGACAGTTCTCTACCAAAAAGTAGAGATTTTAATTTGGATCTTGACTTACTGTCATTCAAACAAGTTGTCTTCTAATTATCTCTGTCTTAGGCCCAAGTGAACCCCAAAATCCAAGTAGAAACAGAGGCAATGTTGTGAATGTCATCCTCATTTGAAATTAAAACATATGAGAAACAATCAGTTTAAGGAACGTTTCCTCATGAGATTAAAAATGGGTACCACCTTGGTAAATAAGTTCAGAAATACTTAAATGTCCCCAGGCAGTGCTCTCTGTTTGTACGAGAAACAAACAATAAATCAGGTTTTCGTAGTAAATTTTTGCAAAGAGTGTTTTCTCATTAATTTCTGTGGGGAACATGCCTCAGGTGTTTCAGTGATTGCTAATGCTTTTGCTACAAAACTTTTAGTATGTTACAAGACATCTGTAGCTTGGTATATAAATATATACATATTAAAACAGAGGAAAAAAACCCTTTCTCTTAGCATTTTTTTCATACTTGGACTTAAGCTTTGGCTCCATGTTTACAAGAGAAACACTGGATGCCTCGTTTTTTCCTCCTCATTGCTTCAGAGGAAATGCCGCAGCATTGTATTTACAAGATACCCTGAGCTGTCAGTTTCCTTGAAACACAATGTATTTAATACAAAGCCATTAAGCCTTGTAAAACTGTCAAAAATGTAAATGACACTTGTAATAAAACCTTGTCGCGTGACCGGCCCTGGCTAATCAGGGTTGATGATATCACTGCAGCTGATCACGGCTGGTGCTATGTACATTTCGACAGCTTTATGGCCTGCGTGGATTTGTGTTATTAAAATTGTACAGTTTTGTAAGGAATCTGGGATTTAATAAAGCAGCAGAGAAACTACAAAAGGGACAATATATCCCGCTAAAAGTGAGTCAGGCTTTAAGAAAAAAAAAAACAAAAAAACTAAAAAATTTTAAAAAATAATAAACAGAGAGCACAAGCCCTTGTGTGTGTGTGTGTGTGTGTGTGTGTGCCTGGGAATAGGGAAACCTGGAGAGGCTCTCCCTTGCCTAACTCGTGCAGGGTACGGGCTGCTCGTATAAACCACTTTTATGTATTTATAGCTCGGCAAATACCTTGCATCTGCGAGACCATAAAACAAATTACAATGTATCCAATTGCTTCAAGGTGGCGAATTGTGCTTAAACTTAATGACTTGTACAGATTATAGGAGAAAGAGCATTACCTGTTTAATGTCTTTTTTAATAAGTAATTCCCAAACAAGTATAGTAAATGGGAGGTTGGGAGTTTGGTTTGGTTTGGTTTCTTTTTCTTTTTTTTCCTTTCCTCTTTTTTCTTTTTCCTCCCCTGAGATGTGAACAGAGCACTGTGAATACAAGATAATGCACCCTTTTATTTATTTTGCAATCCTTGGAACTGCTCCCCAGAGCACAAACATGTCAGAATAGCAGAGACGAGGATACATATTCTCCCAAAAATCTATAAATTCAACCTAATGGGGCAGATATCAGAAAAATGTGTTGGATTGAAGGCACATAAATCACCCCTGGTTTCCTGGCATGAGCTGGCACTGCGTGCCTTATATTTCAGCCAAATTATTCCATTTGTTTCTGAAGATATTTTAATCCCTCGTGACCTCAAACTTCCCGTGAACCAGGCCCCGAACAAAAGGCCGCCCACTGTCTTTGCAGTAAATCTGTTGTCTCCCTTCTCGGCCCGCAACCTGGGATCATAGATCACCCCTGCACCGCAGCTTGCTTCAATTTACTCAATTAACTCGAGTAAAGCACTTGTAAGTTTGCAGATGTTGCTTTATTATCGAGGCCTAAAACGTGCACGGGGGTTCAGGAGCCCGAGGTTATGGGGAGGTTGTGCGGAGGGGGAGGGAGGCACAGCCCCACAGCCGCGGTCTGCGCCCCCTCCGAGCCCCGCTGGGCTGCCCACTGCTGTCCTGGGGGCTCCCTGATGTTATCTGGCAGGGAGAGGGGACGGGAGAAGCAGGTATTCCACCTCGAGATAGCGTCGTGATTAACAGATGTTTAATTGGGCCATCCGTCAAGTGAAGAACCTGCCTCAAAGCCGGTGAGGCTAAGTAAATTATTTCCAACCCTGCAGGTGCTGGACTGGCAGCTCTATTACTCTTCTGAAAAGGGGCTTTAGAAGATTTTTATATGAAAAGATAATTTATTTCTATGGGGACTTTTCGCAAGGGCATGAAGTGATAGGACAAGGGGGAATGGTTTTAAGTTCGGGGAGGGTGAATTTAAATTGGATATTAGGAGGAAATTCTTCCCTGTGAGGATGGTGAGGCACTAGAATAGGTTGCCCAGAGAAGTTGTGGAGGTCCCATCCCTGGAAGTGTTCAAGGCCAGGCTGGATGGGTCTCTTAACAGCCTGGTCCAAGCGGAAAAATATCTCTGCCCATGGCAGGGGGTTGGAACTAGATGACCTTTAAGGTCCCTTCCAACCCGAAACATTCTGTAATTCTATGATCATATCTTTATTTATCTAGCACGCTTTCAGGTCTGGACCCTGTCCTTTTTCATTTTGCATGACTTCAAAAAATAGGCCTTTTGCCTTGGACACATATCTTCTACAAGACTTTGCTAAAGTTACTGAGGATTCTCTTGAATATTCTCCAGAACATCTTTAGCCATTATTACACATGAGGAGCAGACAGGGCTTGGTGGTTGTGTGGCAAAATGTTCACTATGAAAGAATAACAGGAGCAGCAACACCAATGCCAGCAGTAGCAGGGTAGTTTCACTCCATGATCACAAGGCAATTGATAACATTGCATGCCCATGATTTTTTTTAATCTGTGTGTCACCTACAAGTTTCTCAGATTAGACCAGATCTGTGGAACAGTGAGAACAGAAAAAAACCAAACCTGTGTTCCTGGATGTCTTTTGTCCTTAACAGTATCCATCTTATGCTGAGAGTTTCACAGTTTCTCAGCTTTGCAGGCATCACTGTCATGCTGTGTTGGGCTTAAAAGGTTTTGGCACACGAAGCAATTTCTTCTGGTGACAGTAATTGAGCAGACCGGAATGAGTTAAGGGAGATATGACTCTGTTGATTTCTCCTGCATCATCTAAACTCAAACTTGGGTTTGATAGCGAGCCAAATTTTTAGTCCTCAGTTTTCAGTATCTGTAATGCTTTAAATGGAGAAGCCAGACTAAATCTCAGGGGAATTCACATGGCTGACAAATGTGGATGAAAATGGCTTCATATTTGTGCATAATTGTGTGCAAAAGTCTCCCAAACTCTTCTCAGCTTTTAACATTCTTAAGAGAGCTTTTAATTACGCTTTGAATATGCCATTCTATTTCCTTTTTTTACTCACAGCATTTTTTCAAAATAGTGGTCTGTTTTCTTTCTGTACATAATGGAAGTTAATAAAATATGTGCCAGAAGCCAAAAATATGATGAGCTACAAGGCATACTCCAGAGTTTTAGGAAAAAGAAGAAAGAGTTGGCCTGTAATTTCATAGTTTAACAGTATTTTTCCTTAGAATAGATATTATGTTAGTTGTGTTTTCCTCAAAATATCTGGCCTGAATCTCAAAAATTTGCCCCCTTTTTCAATCTTTAGCTCACCAATTTGTGCTCATTTAAAATCTCTCCTCTGTGCCAAAACTAGCCTGTTGCTAGTCTAAAGTTTAAACCTGAACTAGAGGGTCACCATGTTTCTTTCTTCCACAGTGGACTTAGGCTGGATCACATCTGTTGAATTAAGAGAGCTGGGGAAGGAATCCCAGCAACACGGTACAGATCCATAAATTCATTCAGTTTTATTGCTGCAGCAGAAAGGAGCAGGCCCATGAAAGCATCAGCTTGCTGTTCCTGCACCTCTAGGTGTCCATTGGCATCCAGGCTTGTTCCCATCTGCTTTAGATCCTTGCATTAAGCACCTTATTAAGAAACTGGTTGCCTGCTTGCTGTAGGCAGTGCACTGAGACAGAAATCTTACCTGAGCTGCCCCCTTGTCTCCACTCTGTAGGAGGATCTTGGTGATAGAACTCTTGAGGTGCTGGGATCTGGTTTATGAATATTGGCTGTTTGCTATAGTAAATAAATTCTTCCTTCAGCCAACCCATTTTAATGAGTGTCCCAGAAACAGCTGGAACTTGGAGTCTCTGTTGCATTGGGTGAAACTTATGCAGTGTGAGGAAGAGATTGCTGAGCTCCTCTAACACTGTTGTTTCTTCCCTACTCTTCTGTCTGGGTGAGTTTCCACATCCTTGCACTGAGTTTTTTGCCAGTTTCATTGCTGATCTTATGCAACCTGGTACCCTGGCTGGAATTACCAGCAAGGCTGGGGCAGCACAAGGTGCAGGATGATTTAGGAGTAGGATGGTTTGTTGGCTGTAGTTCCATGGGAGTTAGATGCTGGTGCTGCCACGTAGCAGCTGGCATGGAAGAAGCCATCTTCACTCACCTATTGATAACCTGCCATCAAAACCTGTTACCTGAGAGGTCATTTGGGTGCAACTATTCCAACTCCAACTGCTGTGATGTTGGAGCTGTTTTGACAATTTGAAACCAGGAGACAGCCTTTGAAGTGAAGAGGAGACAGGTCAGCTCTCGGCCTGTAAAACACAGAGCTGTCATCTCAAGCTTGGTGAAGTCTGTGGGGAAGCAATATCCTGCACTGGCACAGCTGCTGTTGAAAAGCCAGGAGCATGTACGAGGTGTTCTGCCTTCTTGCATGTTCTTATCATGACTCTCATAGTGATTTTCACAGTTCAGCAGTGCTGGGTAGAAAGAGCTCATGGCTGTATCTTGCCACCACTTCTTTCGTTCCAAATCCCAATTTGAAAACCGTTCTGAAATAATTTCCTGCAGGTGATGAGGTTGTTACCCTGCTGTTTCTCTGGGATCTTGTACTTGGGACTGTGCACTAAAGAAAGATCTCTTGTTACCCTGAATTTGCCAGCTGCTTTATAGAATTACAAAGCACTAGAGTACTGAAAGGCATTTATTTCAACAGCCAGTGTGGATCATGCATTCTCAGGCCTTTTACAGAAGAATAGGTAAAGTGTGATGCTGTGAGCTTGTGTGTTGAAATGTTTGTGGGCTCATTCCAGCTGTGTCTACTGGGCAATCCCAATTCTCTCTCCTCACCTATCTGGTTCCTGCTGGAAACCTGCTGGAACAGGCCCTCTCTGCACCAGCATGAGGAGCATTTTCAGCTGATTAGACCCTTCAACATCGTTGCATTCTGCCTCTCACCAGCATGTCTTCCTCACTTTGTCCCGTATGTTTGGGCTCACCTCTCTTTCCCCTCACAAATCACTCATCCATGAACTACTGGCATCTCTACCCACATATTTTTGTATCCACCTCAGCAGGAAATCAGTGCACCTTGAAGAGTATTGCAAGCAGGTCAAACTTAATATTCCTAGTGAAAACTCTTAGCCCTGTTGCTTCAGACTCAGCTTCAGTTCAGCCTCTCACTTTCCTCCTCCTAAATACAATTTTATTTGATACCTCAAAATCAAATTCCAGGAAATTCCATATGGTCTTGTTGTGAATCATGAGCCTACTGTGTGTCTTCTCTGAATACTCACTTGGCTTTGCAAAAATTTACATAAAATATGCTCAGAATAAAAGCTTGCATTGACTTCACTGGAAGAAAGTGAGATTTCTTTTTCGTTTGTTGTCAGTATGAAAAGACAAAAATATTTTGTAAAAATAAAAGAGGATGTTTGGGAGATTCTTGTGGATTGAAATGAAAATTATAAACACAATTTTGTTTCAACAGAATCAGAAGTTTGATTCCAATGTGCATCTTTTAAATAGATTAATTTGTTTTCAAAATGAAATTCCAGAAGAATGTCGACCACAGGCAGTTTTAACCTGAGGAGTGAGGGGTGCCCATTTTCAAACTCAGATCCCACCATCCTATTTAAACCCAGTGCTGAGGATAAATGACAGAAACTCATGAAGCATCTCGGTATTCAATCTTCCCTTTTTTTTTTTAAGAAAAAACCTACGAAAAGTAACTTATGCAAAATAATAAAAGCAATGTGAAGGTCACCCTCCACTCCAGAGAAGCTGGAATGTGCTTGAATAGTCAGTGATTGTAATAAGTGAGTATCCTTTCTTCTATTTTCAACATCAATAGCACAGTGACCATCAGAGACACAGACTAGGACAGTGCTAATGAAAGACATTTTGGCTGCCTGAGTTTTTTTTGCCATTGAAAGTTGTGATATTCTGTCAGTTGCACTGAAGGTTGTTTTGTTGGCAGTAGTTGGATCTTATTCTCTTTTTTTTTACATAAGCAAAGCTGAATAATATGCAGCAAATTGAATGACAGATACAATTTTGAAGGCTAAAACCTAAAACCTTTAAGCAGTGATTTAAAAGCTAATTATTATGGATATAGCCATTCAACATTCGTTTCTTAATATTGTTCCCTCAAGAAATAGTGATTTAGTCAGCCAATTATTTTATCTCTTTTAGGGATACTTTCTTAATTGCAAAACAATCTAAAAATATAATCAGCATGCTAAATACATGTGGTATCTTGTTTAGAATGCCATGTTGGAGGAAGAATGCAATTAAACTGTCAAAACGTAATTGTTTCTCATATTTAATTTAAAGAGGTTGATTCACATTTACTTTTCACGTTTAGGAGTTAAAAAAAACAAAGCAAGCTACTAGTTTTTAATAAATACAACTTGAGCTCGGTGCACTGACAAAAGCTGCCCCTGTCATGAGGTGTTGCTATCAACAGATAGGCAAATATTCCCACTTTTCCACTCCTCAGGTAACTGCATTCTCCTTTTTATGCAGATGCACGCAGATATTTTCCTCATGATGTCAAACCAACCACCTTTTACTTCCAGGTCAAAATAAGTGGGTCTTCCTCCTTTTCTCCTAAATGCCATGCTAGTTCTGTGATCCTGTACGTCTCTTTTTGGGTAGCAAAAACGACTTTTTAAAAGTTGTATGACATCCAGTTAAGGAAAATCTTTGAGTGAAATTAATCCAAATCTGCTGGGCCCTAGTCAAGTTGCCAGGAGCTTTTCAATCCCTCTTATCGCCTGAACAAAGATAGAAGCCCTGTGGAATCAGTAGCACTGGGAATTAACTTCAAATCTTAGATGGGGTGGAAATCTCGTGAGCACCACGCTGGATTTCAGTTTGTGGTGGTAAAGAGGGTATCACAAATTACTCCAACCTTCTCACCCAAAAACCTTACGCTGCCTTAAGTGGTACATTTTCAGGTGAATT
>VZUA01087040.1:0-23350 GCA_013401035.1 Horornis vulcanius
GGAATTTAACACTTGATACAGCCTTGCCTTGAAACTGTCTTTCTCTGCCACAAAACCATCCCAGCT
Source organism: Horornis vulcanius (assembly GCA_013401035.1). Classification (NCBI taxonomy): domain Eukaryota; kingdom Metazoa; phylum Chordata; class Aves; order Passeriformes; family Scotocercidae; genus Horornis; species Horornis vulcanius. The sequence goes on from VZUA01087040.1 coordinate 67, forward strand.
GTCCTTTTACCATCCTCTAAAGAAGATGATGATTTGTAATTTATTTTTGCAATAGAATTACTCACTCACTGTGAGTGGGGAGTACAATTTCACAAGGCTGATTTAATTTGTTTTCTTGTTTCAAGAGCAGATATAACCTTATATTTACGAAGTAATTCCATAGTCCTTCGTGTATAATGCTTAGTCTGTGGAAGTTATTCATCATATAATTAAATGAATGGCTCCCCTTTAAAATTTATTGTAACAGGTAAAAAGTCCTCCAAATTTATGTAGTGCTAAATACAGCTTTACCTAAATTGCAGGTGCTGGTTAAAGTGACCAATAGTTGTGCTACATTATAATTATGTGTTCTTTCTATTGCTTTTCTTTGAAATTAATTCAGGAGCATGAGTGTTTAACTAGACTGGTTTTTTTGGGTTTTTTCCATTCACTGGTGTGCTGAGGAGGGTGATATCTGAAACTGAGGATTAGAAAATAACAATTTTGCAACCACCTGAAGTGCCCATGTCTGTCCTGCAATGCCCAAGCCTTTTGCCAAGCATTTAGAACATTCAAAATAATGATAATGATTTTTCATTCATTTAGTGAAAGAGAGGGATAAAATAGAGCAGAGAAACTGAAGTGACCTTTTGTGGTAAGCAGAAATGTGCCAATATTGAAACACAATTATCTGAAGTGCCTGTGGGTACCAGCTTCCTGTTGATAACCCGTGGTGCTAATTACCTGCAAGAATTCAGGGCAGATATTTGTGACTTGAATTAATTGGTTCTCAGGAAAGACAGTGCCTGCAGAGGCTATAGAGAGAAAATTTCAGAATTTCAAGATGGAAAAGGTGTTTGTGATTGCAATGGGGCCTTTTGGTTCTGGTTTCCAGCATTCTCCTCCACATGAGTGGCTGTGCCTCAGCCAGTCTGGGAGATGTGGTGTTTGATCACACCCCTTCAAACTTCCCAGAGATTAGAAATGTGGTTTGGTAGCTTTTCCACTTCTTTGTCCCCCTAGAGCCTTGGAAATCTGTGGGGCAGAAGCAAGCTGGCCAGTTAATCAAAATACAATGTACTGAAAAGGTCAAAACAGTAGAGCAGACTCAATATATTTTTCCTAGAATGGGAGGCATTAATATTCTGTGTCTTTATAGACCACAGTGTAATGTCAAGGTCTGCAACATCAGAGCAGAAAATAGAAAAAAGGCAATGCATTCCCTTGACAAAGATTTTAATTAGTGTGAGTAATGATACAAAATTAACTGGTGGGTTTTAGCGTGTCTCATTTTGGAAGATACATGGAGTTCTGTGAAGTGGCTCAGAGGATATTTCGTTTTGCAAAAACCTGAGTGATTTGCACTGTGAATAAAGTCAGCAACTTTGCTTTTGGATAAGAATGTGTTGAAATGCCCACTGATGGTACTGAAGGCAGGATAGCATCACTTCTGGGGTACGAGGTGCCCGTGGCAATTCTCTGCCTAAGCCTTCCTGCTCATCTTGCACAGCTGAGTTAATTTGCACATATCCTGGTGGAGAAGTAAATTGGTGTTACATTTTAAAAGGGATTAGGTGGGATCAGGTTTTTCAAAGAGCTTTGTGCCCATCAGGGTGTTAAAAAGCCAGCAAACTTTTGTGAAGGCTTGAGTCCTGCTGCCTTGAGCATCTGGCCATGGAGAGCCCCAGAAGATGAGGCATAATCCAGGGAATTTTTGCAAAGTTAATCTTTACTGCTGCACTGAAAAAGCAGCTTGGTTGCTTTCACACAGCTGCTGAGCCACTGAGGACGTGCTTTAAGCTTCAGAAATGCTCTGCTACCCCCAGCTCAGCCCCCGTGAGGGCAGCTGATGTCCATACACAGAGACAGCAGAACGAGGGCACCTAATTAGGGACCTCCATCTGCTTAGTTAATGCAACCTGAGCATCTCCTGATAGTCCCAGTCACACGCCACCCAAAGCTGAGGGTGTGCTGACACAGTTGTTCTGACCTCTGATGTTTCTAAAAGGTGCATTTTGGCCCCTGCTGCCCACTGAAGCCCCTGTCCCCTTGCTGGGCACAGCTGGGAGAGCAGCACTCGGGCAGGCATTGACCTTTTCTTCTGCCCTGGTGACAGATGTTCCTCACAGACATGTCAAAATGTGTTCTTTCTACTCCCTCTCTCCTTTTCAGGTTGTCTTTTTATTGATTAGTCCAGGCAGGTAAATCTGAGCCTAAAGTAATTACCTTCTCTTTGTTTTATAAGGTCCCTGGGCCTGATATATTTTAATGACTTTCCTCCCCTTTAATGGATATCAAATGACTCTTCATGACATCCATCATTTCTCCTCAGTGACCCTGTTGGCTGGTTACAGCTGGTTCAGACAATTCTGGGCAAACAGGCCTTTTAAAGATAATTAACATTCAAAAAGGTCAGTTACCCTTGCAGGCCTGCATGCTGATGTTCAGCTGTGAGTAAGAGAGTTTAGCTGCCCTTTATTATAAACACCCAACTAAAAATCCTTAGCACAGCCAAATCCATTTGTAATAATCCCACACAGGTCTGGCTTTCTCCTCACAGCATATGAATATTGAGCTTTTAATTTTTTCCAATTCTTTCTACCAGTGAAGGGCTCAGCTATATCAATTCCTATCAAATTTTTACAAATATCATCTTCTCCTGGTGCCTCTTACCTGCCTACTCCAACACTCACATCCTCAGAAAAATATTTGGACTTCTTTATTCCCCAACAGCACTGATGAATGAACTTAGAGCTGTAGGAGCTCTAACCTAAGAATCCACTCCCTTGTTTATCTTGGACTACCTCCATGCTCCTTTCTCCAGGAAAAACGCTTTGGACTTGAACATTTATCTATATTTATATACCTACACATGCATATGAACGTATAGGCATGAGGAGAAGCTTTAGATCTGCAAGGTGATGGGTGCTCTCCTGAACTGGAACCATTGCAAGGGGAGTCCTATGTGGTCCTGTGGTACAGAATGTCCAGCAGAATGTATTTAAGGAATTGCAGGGCCAGGAGATGGTGATTAGCTGGCAGGGTAGTTTTGCAGACACTGAATATTCTGGATGAAAGAAATGGCTTGGTCTTTTTGTTTCTAAATGGAATTGAAGCAGATAAGGGTTTAACCCAAATTGCTGAGGTGAAAGAGTCCCAAGGCTGACTGTATGGACAAAGCAGCTTTCCCAGAGAATAACTGCTTACACAGTTACACATCTGACCCAAATAAAAGTGCCCATTAGGACCTGAAAATGGACTGAATGCAGATCCTCCTACAAACTGAAACGAAAATGGGATTTTTCTTTCTTGAGAAAGCTGTGTCTGAAAACATAGGGGTTTTTTGCTCTTGCTGCAAGAGCAGTTCATTAACAAGGGTTTCTGTGCTTTATTATTTCAGCATTACATGTTTATCTGCCAGGTGCTTGTCAAATCAGGCTGCTCTGTGGACAAGACAAGCAAGGGGAGAATATAATTTTTAGCAAGGGAGACAGGTTCTGGCCAGCACCTCAGTGTCAGCATGTCTGCCTTATCTTGGATTTTCTTACTTTTCAGCCTGTGCTTCTCTTTGCACAAAAGTTTTTAGCTCTCATGATTCCCCACCCAGGGCTTGCATGGCCATTATCTTGATGGTTAATGTCTGAGTTTCAGTTGGATGGTTAATGTGCAAGCTCACAGATATATACCTGATAAAAATGAAGAATTTAAAGGTTTTTGACCGAAACATGGCTTTTATCTCTTTTACTCTTATTGCTTCTGAGAAGAGCCAGTCCTGGCCTCACCACAGGGGCCAGCTGGATGCCCAGCATGGCTTTGGAAGCTCCTCCAGTAATTTGTAAAGAAGCTTTGTCTCTGCAGGAGCTGCTTGTCTGCTCAGCTCACAGGGGGGCTCATTTTGGGGCATTCAGAGGATCCCAGCTGTTCTGACCAGTGAGGGCTGGTCATTTGAGAAAGAGATGTGGAATTTGCTTTATTTCTCAGACTGGACAAACCCATGAGAACATAAAATCCCAGCCTGTTTATGCAGGCTGTCTTTATTTAACTACAGCTGCAGGTAATCAGTCAAAGCTGTTCCAGTTGCACTGGTGACTTTGGGACAGTCACTGCCAGCACCAGCCTGGACACTGTTGGACAATATGCTACAGCAGGAGTAGGTGTCAGTTCTCCTCTCCCATCACTGCTGATGGTTATTTCTGTCTTCTGGAAGTCTCCCTCCCACTGATGGCTGATCAATGAGCTCAGCATCACTCCAAAAGGAGTTGTAGGTCAGTAGTAAAACTGCAACAATTAGTGAGTTTGCCTTTTGCGCCAAGTATGGCAGAATATTTCCCCACCTCCTCCCCAAATAGTCTGCTTATTGAATTGTTACTTTTTCTTGACACTAACAGATGGTTCCTAGTGGCTGGCATCTGCAATATTTGGGAACAGATTGATGAAATTGATAATGACCGGTTTCTGCAACAGATGGCTTATAGACAGATTTGGGTGTAAACTGACAATGTTACATCTAAAGAGAAGTTTCCAATGAACCCACACATTACAGCTATGATTACAACATTATTTAGACCCTGAAAAATGAATCTAAGCTTACCATGAGTGCTATATAGTGTCTAAGACAAAGGTTAAGAAAGATTGATTAGATAATTAGCATCTCTTTATTAGCCTTTCACCACATCTGCACAATGTTTTACATAAACATTCCCAACCTAAAATTACAATGATGATGTTTTAATATTTATTATGTAGATAGGCGAGAACTCAATTTAGTTTATAAAATAGAGTTGTCTCAGATTTGCAAACCCCATCTGACAGAAAATGATACGTAGAGAACAATAAGCTGGCAAGAGTGAGCCCCATGCCTGGTGGGGTGGGAGCACATGGGCTGCAGTTGTGGCTTTTCAGCCTGCTCCCACTTGTGAGCAGAGCACTCTGCAGCCTAGACAGCTCTGGAGGATGGCTGTGGCTGCAGAATTGTGGTTTTGTGTTTGTCCTCAGCAGGAACCTGCCGGGTTCTCCACAGCCCTTCACAGCAGCTGTGGTTGTGTCCTCCCCTCACCTGGATAGCAAATGCAGAATATCCTTGTGGTGACATCACTTCAACAAGGATTTTGTGGCTTCCATAGCATGAGAGGGGTTCAGGTTTGCAGCACCCTGGCAGCTGAAGGCATCTTAGATGTCTCCTGGTGCCTGCTGAGCCCTCTGACATCCCTGGGCCAGGCTGGCTGTGCTGCTGGGTTTGATGGTGCCACTGCTGTGTCAGAGCAAAAGCTCAAAGGCTGTTGGCTCAGAGAGGAGCCAGAGCAGGGTTCAGAGACCCCAAGGCAGGGCTGGAGGCAGAGGAGTGCTGCTGTGCTGCTGAGCAGTGCTCCAGGGCTCCATGTGCTGGGGCTCTGATCTTACCAGTGTCTGCAATGCTCCAAGGGAGACATGCAGGAGAAGGGGAGTGCCCAGCACACCTTTACTTCTCTTGGATATTTTTTTCTTACTTCTGATGCATTGCTTTATTCTCCCCAAATCTGCTGAGGCCTTTGAAATCCTCCCTGTGTGATGTTGCCAATCATTCCAACAACTCACTGGCACATCTCAGCCAGCAGATGGAGAGGTGCCACCTCCTGGAGAGGTTTTACAGTGAGAGGCCTCCCCTTCTTCAGCGCTGGGGCACTTTTGCTTCATCCAAGCACTGAAGGGTGATGGTCCCCCTCTGGTGAAGCCCAGGGCATGGGGGCAGTGTGTTGGTGGCCTTTGAGTTGGCAGAGTGTCTCTGGAGTAAAGGCTGCAGCAGCTGCAGGTTCATCCATTGCAGGCTCTCAGCCCATCAGGAGCCCCCTGGCATGAGGGACATTAAACAAGAGTTGTGTGAGGACTTGGCCTTGCTTGGCACTGGGTCCTCCTACCTCGATCAAGGACTCCTGACACTGTGAAACAAATTATTCAAAGCTTGCCTGGACACCTTAATTTGTGCCAGAGCTCTCAGAGGTGGCTGTGCTGGAGCTGTGAGATGGGCAGTGAAGATGTATGGGGTGTGCACTCCTGATAAATTCACCTGCCTAAAAATGTCCTGCTGGGGTTACTTACCTTGGGTAGCCAGTGCAGGGACAGCTCTCCAGGAGTATTTCCATCTTCACTGATAAAGCTGTAGATTGCTGGGTTGTTTCTCTAGCAGTGAGATACCTCAGAGGATGGCACCACATGAGGAATCCAACTTTTTGTTGCTACAATTGACATCATGGGACAGTTTTGTTTGTTCCCAGCAAAGGTATTTTTAAATCCATGCACTCTTCCTGTAGGCAAAGCTGGAACAGTTTAACTAAAATGAGTGTAAATACAAAGAAAAATGGAGTGAAACCCCTTAGGGAAGAGCAGTTCTCTGGTTCACTTAAACAAACTTTAAAACTGGGCTGCATTAATTTAATCTGGAACTGCATGTTTGGTTGGTGTCTTACAATGCAGAAGTGCAGTTTGGTGAGCTCTCTGAGCTCTCTGCCCTGCAGAACTGAATGTCTGTACTATTTCTCTCAGTAGCTTTTTTAAATTTATTTTATTCCTTTTTATTTTACTTCATTTTAAAATAATAAAAAACCCTGGTTTGTTTTAAACAGCTGTAGGAGTACAGGTGTCTATGGACAGTGCCAGGGTGTCACAGGAGTAACAGCTTCAATCATCTTCACCTTTTTCCTGAGTGGCAATTTCTCAGAGCTCTTTGTAAAATATTCCAGCTCTGGTTCTGACACAGACATTGTGATTGGCATGCAGTTTCCATTGGGTTTGAGTAAATGTGGCTTTTGGATATCAACCTGGAATTGCATTGGTAAACACAGAACTGAATTTGGCTGCAACTATTTGCATCTAGTATCAGATTGTGGAAAATAGTTTCCACAAAATGGAAGTGAAATATTAAAATTCTTGAAGCTCTTTAATCTTTTTTGTTCTTATTTTCTTTCTCTGATATGAGGTTCCTCAGATGTGGAAAAACAACACTCATGTACAATACAAATGTATCCAAACAGTGAGGTTAGTTTATTTACATAAATGCTGTTTTCCCTGCCTCCCTGAGATTATTTTCAGTGCAAATCACTGTTGCTTGAATGTGCAGTGCCTATAATGACTCAAAAACTATTATGGCTTCTGCTCTGAGGGATGATCAGCTCCTGTAGCAATGCCCAGAGAAATGTTCTGCTTCCTAATTGTTGCTCAAGTCAGCTAATTTCTCTTTTTTTTCCCCAGTGTCAGGTGAAATGAGGCATTCCTGCCTGGGTTTTTATTTATCTGCCTGGAGTAGGCAGCCTGGGGGCCACGGGAGGGGTTGGTGTGAGGAAAGGGACCCTCAGCCCTTCTCAGCTCAGGGATCTCCTGGCACCTCTGCCCAGTCCTGGGGACATCGGGGTGTCCCCTCCGTGGGGAGAAAGGCTGGAGGCACTTCTGCCCTTGTCTGCTCAGATCTCAGCCTGGCTTTGGGCCTGGAGGCCCCTTCAGGTCTGGGTCCATCCTGAGAATGAGAAGGTTCCATCCTGGGACTGTTTAATTCCTGTTATTTTGCTTTCTCGGGAGTTCTGACTTCCCACACCCTCAGGAAAGTGTTTTCAGCACCCATCAACTCTTGGTGGAGTTGGCAGGGACCTGTTCCTGGCACTAAGGATAAATCTCTTCCCAGTCTATCATTTTTTGATCAGGAATTAAGGAAGCCCTGATTTATCTCAGCTACCCCACATCTCAGTGTCTCCCTGTTACTGACCAGCACAGCCGTTCTGGTGGGATATCCCACATGATCACATTATGAGGCAGCTTTTGCTCTAGTTTGATGAAAGAAAAATATTTCAGCACCAGGATAAATTGAAAACCAGCTAAGAGACTGAGTGTATTTTTTTTTTTTTCACTTGTAAAAACTGGAGGAGATATGTGAGATTTTACATGGTGTATGACCCAATGATCAAATGTCTTTGCAGGACAGGATTGAACACTGACTCAGGTGTTCTTCCCATATCCTAAGTACCAGATTCTTCTTTCTGTCCTTATCAGATGACAGGCTCCCAAGCTGGGAAGCTCATACCCAGAGGCAATGGGAAACTTGGGTTGATTTTCAGGAAGAATGAGAGAACTTCTGTCAGTAATCACCTCCTGCTGTAGAAATAAAGTTAAAAAAAAAAAAAAAAAGGTTTGCCTGGGGCATCAGTGATGGTTGTAATGGTTTTGCACAGCTGGGCTTTTGAAAGAAAATACATGGAGGAAAAAAAGGCTCACTTCAGGAAAATGTCACAAATAAGATGTTGGCTGAAAACTGTGGTTTGTGCCCAGTGTTTCTGGGCACTTTTTAGGTTGTTGGGTGGCCCCAGATCAATAGAAAATGGCACAAAGGTACAAGACAGAGATTCAGGTGAGGTTTTGGGTGGGTGCTCCCTCTCTCACGTGTTCACACTCACATCCATGTTCACACAGTATTAATGGGGGTTTGAACCACAGTAAAATATCAGCAAGAAAGAGCATAAAGTCTATCTGACACACAAGAAATTTGGGCTTAAATAAAAAAAAAAGCAAAAAACTTGAGGCATGCTGCTGGAATGAATATTGAGCTGTGTTCTGGGTTCCTAATAGACACCTTAAAAAAGGATATATTAAAAGGGCAGCCAGTTCCTATTATTTTTAGCAGATTTCATGGTCTGCTTTCAGGCTATTGCAAAGAATAACAAAAATAAAATATTCATTCTATTTTCCTATTTGCTTTTTCTCACCTACTGGGTCCCCAGAGCACTGTGGAATTGAAGGGCATCTCTGATGGATAGCAGTGAGAAAGCAACTGAAAGTTTTAAATTGTTCTAAGTGCAAGGTTTATAATTTAAAAAATATACAGGTAAGGAGCATGGCTTCTTGTTAGTGAAGGAATTTATGGGTTTAATATGGAAATGGCAAGAGCAGCCCAGAGAAACAGAGCAGGTCTCAACAGAAAGTTCCCTTAGGTTTGGCTGCAGGCGGAGGCCCCAGGCAGACCTTGGTCAGGCTTGGTAAAACCACTCTGGAAGAACTTGCAAAACCAAGGGGTTTAGGGATGAATCTCTTTTGGGAAAAGCCACTGCTGTACAATATATTTCACTGGGGCAGCTGCTCCAGCAGAAGTTCAAGAGCCACTGAAAAGGAGCCAGCTTTTCTGTGTTTATGAGCTTTGCACTGATTTCTTTCCACCTCTCTCTTGGTCAGGGTAGGTACCAGATATTTCCTGGTACTTTTATTCCTGTAGGAAATGTGTTCACACCCAGAGTCCAAAGGACTTAGGTAATAACAAATTAGTCTGGTAATTCTGATTTCTGTTTTCTAGACCCTGCTGGCATACAGCTTCTGAAGGGGCAAGAGAAAAAGGCTCCTTTCCCTCTCCAGAGCCTGTGAGAAGCATAATCAATAAATGCAATTGGCTGCACTTCTGAGACTTCCAGGGTCTCAGAAAGGGATTTGCTTTAGATCTAGTAGGGCAGTGGAACTTAATTAGCAATTGATTATTAAAGGAGTTCACTGATGAATAACAGCTATTTTATATATGTAACTTTATCTAGATATAAAAGGTGATTCACAAGCACTGATGGATTTTTAAAGTCCTTGCTGGAACACAGCATCGTTTCCAGGGCTCTCCTTGCTGAGCATCCTGGTCACTGTTTGCCACTGGCTGAGGTGTGACCTCCTGTGAGGGTGAGAGGGACCTTGCAGGGACAGGTCCTGCCTGGCAGGGTCACAGCAGGGCTCTGGGAGGGGTTTTTTGGCAAGGGTTTCCCACACACCCTCACCACCAGTGCACAGGGGCTCGGAGGGAGTGTCCAAACTGGCTCATAAAAGCTGCTTTTCAGATGTGGAACGATGCAGATGCTGAGTTTGGGACAGATAAAAAAAAGGCTTCTCCAGCTGCAGCTGAGCAATGGCTGTGCTGTGTTTTTGCTCCACAAAACTCAGTCCTCTCCATCCTCCCCCCCAAGCAGGATGAAAACAAGGCTGAGCACCCCAGAACCAGCACTGGTGCTCAGTGCCCACCCTTGTGAAGGTTATGTGGGGTCATCCATACCTGTTGTGCCCTTCACCCTCCTCTGCCCCCCATGTCCTGGATCATCCTCTGGCCAAGGGCTGCTCTGTTCTGCCCCCCTTTTCTGCCTCCACTTGTGTCGTGGTTTTATTTGGTTTATGTATATATATATATTTTACTGGTTTGTCTCCATCATTTTGTCTCATGGGGACTGCATTTAGTACCATCTTACTCCTTTCTTTTTATGCTTCCTACATCCAAATTGCTCAGTATATCACCAAATATCATCCTGTCAGTCTCTGCCATACCCTTTTACTGCTGCTGCAGTTTGAGGCTGCAGCTCAGTGTAAACAAGGAGGTGGATAAATTATCCAGAGGCTTCATGTTCACCTCCCATCACCCACTGGCCATGAGGCTTTCCCTGGACATGAAATGGTCTTTTCCCATCATGGGCTCAGGGATAATAAAAGCATTGCTCACAACAGAGCAGGCCTAAGGTGACAGAAACCCAGGAGTGATTTACCCACTCTGTCTACTTTTATTTATAACTTGTGGCTTCTCTTCTGAGTGGGGAAAAAAAGAGGTGTTTTGACTTCCCTTTTCTGGATTATGGAGCAGAGGGTCAAACCTGAGTTTTTGACTTGATGGTCCCATGACCTGAAATAATGTGACAAGTGGAGCAAAATGACAAATTACCCTTTAAAATGTGTGCAGGTGTCACTGGGAGTAAATTGGGCACAGAAATTGATTTCATGGTATTTGCCTCCTATGTCCAGGTAAGAGCCTGAGCAACTTACTCAGATTTTCAGTAATTTGGGGCATCTACATTTCTTCCCAGACTTACAAAGTCTACTTTGCATGCAACAGCCTTGGTTGTTGGGAACTAACATGCACTTGCTGCCCACAACCAGCAGCATTAGTAAAACATGACAAAAAATGGGTATTCACCATCCAGGCTGACAACTTGTATCACTGTGGACATTTTCCTAGAATCCAAATATTCAAGGTCAGGTTGGATGGGGCCCTGAGCAACCTGTCCTTGCTGGAGATGTCCCTGCTCATTGCAGGGGCTTTGGAATAGATGACCCTAAAGGGTTCCTTCCAACCCAAACTATCCTGTGATTGCATTCCTGTGATTCCATCTTACCATCCTAAAACCTGCACCAATTAACAGCAAAAGGAGGTTCTGTATCAGCAAGTTCTGCATCTCTCACTGCAGGCTGATGGTGTTGTACCTTCCTGAAGGGACATCACTCGTGCTGCAGGGTAGTGGGACCATCTCCTGCCCAGTAAAGTCTCTTGTGCTGGTTTGGATGTGCCTGCAGCAGGATCTCCTGGGCTGTTCCTTGTTTTCCTGAAGGGGATTCTGCATTTCCATGTCCTGTATGGGCAGAGCCAAGCAGTTTTCCCAGTGCTGATGATAATCCTGCCAGTTAACTGTGCTCCCACATCCCAAAAAGCTCTGCATGGAGCATGGGAAAGAGCCTGGAGCTGTGTCCCAGCATGGACATGTGAGGTGGGGAGCAGGTTAAGGAGAAAAGGGAGACAAAGAAAGCAGCTGCATTACCATGGGGGCTGCTAATGCTGTGAGCCTTAGATAAACAAAGCTAATACCATAATTTCCAAAACTATGCATTTTCCCTCTTTTCATCTCAAAACCATAAATATTTGAATTGATTCTGAGACCCAGGAAAACTGAAGTCATCATCAATCACAGACTTCCTCTGCTTGCCTACCCACCAGGTGATGTTGAAGAAAAGGACATTTGTACTTTTCTGTTTGGTTGCCTCCAAGCAGGCTGATGTTTGTGCTGGGGTGGGATGGCAATCGCAGCAGAGGAGCAACTTTAATTGCCAGGCTCTCCATGAAATGCAGAACTCCCTTTACAGAATTTGATACTGTGGCAAATGTATCTAGGAAAGAGATTTTCTTAAGTGGATAAAATAGGTCATATATTCTTAAAAGGTAGAGGATGTTTTCACTTGTTAAATAGTGTTTCCTGTTTTTAGTCATTTAAGTGGATTTTCATCACAAAGTGGATCCTGAAAGAAAACTCAACACTCACATCATGAAATTATCTCTTCAACCATAAAAAAATCTTCATTTCTGCTCAGTTTAACACAGAAGGTTCAAACAGCTCTTCAGCATGACAAGGATAAATCTGCATTTGCTATTCACAAAATGGGTCAAATGTATTAAACAACACCTGTTCTACTGTGACTTCATCACCAGATACTAAGTTTGCTACCCAGATTTCTCTGGGAGAACAGGTGGGATGTGTTAAAGGGGAAGGTGTGTCTAGAAGGAAAACCCCTGTGGCAGCCTCATTCTGTGTGCAAGGAGAGACAATCAAGTCTCTACTCTGTGACACAAGAGCAATTTGCCAGACAACCTAGAGCAAAACCCAACCCAGATAATGAGAATGGAAATGGCATTTATTTTGGAGCAAAAGCCCCCAGGAGAGTGCCCAGAGCAGCCATGGCTCTGCTCCATCCCATCCCATCCCATCCCATCCCATCCCATCCCTCTGCACCCAGGTGTGTTTCAACCTGCCAATAACCTTCTCCTGTCCCTCCAGTAGCACCCAAGTTCTGTGCTGGACTGGTGCTGGAATGGCACAGACTGTTTTGGCTCTTGCAGTCTGCGGGCTGGGCTCAGGACAAGGTTCTGGACAGTCACAGGGCCCTGCTGAGAAAAATAAGTGGGAATTTGGCAATTCAGCTCCAGCCGCCTTCACAGTGGTGGGCAAGCACAAACAGAACTGATGGAGTTTCCTTTGCCTGCTAAAGGAAGCATGAAACAAATTATTTTGTGTCCAAAGTTTGTAGTAGAGCCATGAGGGACTTCTAATTAGGGAGCTAATGTGCACTTTCCCAGTGATTAGGTAAACATATTTTTTTGTTATTTATAATAGCTTCCATCACACAGATTTAACTAATTACAAAAACTTCCCTTGTAGAAACCATTTACAATTTTAATTCCAATTATTTTTTGATAATTCAGAAACATTTTTCCTATTACTCATCAGAAAGCAGAAAGTTAATCCATTCATTACCATGCTGAAAGGCTGATTTGAAACCAACCATGGATTACAAAGTCAGACTGAAGGTGAAAAGCAGGAGTTTGCTGTGCAGAAAGTTGAGGGGGGTGGGAATAGCTGTAAAACCCCCAGCAGCACAAGGCTGAGAAAAAGGAATGTTTTGCAGAGCTGAAGAAGAAATGCAGTGGTGCATTTCCAGCCTGAGCACTCCCATGTCCAGTGAGCTCCTTTGTCCTGCTCTGTGTCAGCCCTGCCAGAACTGAAATGCTCTCAGCTGGATTTGCACCAATTTCAAGGAAAGCAGACAGGGTGGGAGAGAGTCCTAAGGATGCTGGAATGTGGGGCTTGTGTTTGCATCCCCAAATCCCACACAGACATAACCCACACCACTTTGTTGGGAACTGTAGGCATGTCTCATGTGGCAGCTTTGCCTTTAAAAAATGCTTGTTTTACTCAGACCCTAAAAAGGCCAAAGGTTGAAAGTATCTTTCATAAGCACTCTGGGATGACAGTGAATCTCCTGTGATTCCTTTTGATCCAAAAAAAGTAGAGGTCAGGTCCTGCCCATATCTCTTTCCTTAAATTAGATGCTTTAAGTGGAGCTGCACTGATTTACAGCCCTGGACAAAGAATGAATACATTTCTTTTAACCAAAATGACCTTTTTGTAATGTATCCAATCTGGAAATTAAACATCCCATCTGATGTCCCATTTGGAATTTTATTATATGAAGCTGTAAGACATTTACAGCTTTTTTCTCTGAAAAGTGATTATGCTCTCTGTTACAAACTCCTATAAAACCCTACAGAATTTGCTTCTGCCTCCCAATTTTGTATAACAAACTCCAAATTCAGAAGCCTATAAAACTTGTTTATTGAATTCAGTGTGAAAAGCTTTGATTTCTGTACATAAATGCTTTCAGAGTTGTATTCTTACTGCCTCTTATCTTCTACAAATATTTACTTAAATACGCTTTTTGAAAGACAGTTTCAAACTTCAGAAATGAATTGCTCACTAAAATGGGTTTGACAAGCCATGAATGCAGCATTCAGGTTAGAAAAAAACAAGATGTTTTAGTTTTGAAATGCATCTTGCAAGGCAGGTCTGTGTCTTTTGGAGGTGCACGCTCAGAAGGTCCAGCTCAGCCCATGGTTCTTGGCTGACAAGGGATTTTTGGGAGCCATCTCTCCTGGTCCAGGGATGGAGACACTTGGGAAGGGCTTTGCAGGCAGCAAGGCAGAGGCAGGAAGGAAAAGCAGGGACATGAAAACAGTGGGGGCAGATTTGATCTTTCAGACTTTTAAAGACAAATGTTCTCAGCCACTTCTGTGAGGGCACCACACCCACCCAGCAACCTTCACCTGTCCCAGAGAGAAAAAAACGGTTCAGTGAACACCCATTGTCTCTCATTCCACATCTCTGCTACTCCCCAGCCCTTCCAGGGCTCTTCTAGGTGGCTTTTTTAAAAAATCAGTCGGGAGGTGAGTGCAACACCTCTGGTTACTGGTACAGCAGTGCCCAGTTATCTGGGGCTTTGCTGAGAAGGAGCCTGATTTGCTTTCAGCAATGAGCTGTCAGACGTGGCTGCTTCAGACCTTGTTACCATAAATCCTCCCCTGCAACCTGGGCACAACAAATTGGATCGAGGGAGCAAAACATTCTGAAGCAGTATGGGTTCAGTGACAGAAACCATTTAGGGAAATGGGTCTGGGACTGTGTCACTGAAACCACAGAGGAATTTCTGCTCAATATCAGGCCTCAGAATGCCAGGGTGAGGACATTTTCTCTGGGCTGAGCTGGCACTGCTGTGCACACTGTGCCATGTGGGGCAGACTCTTCTCTCCCTTTCTGATGTGCCATGGCTCTGAAAATGAGCCTCTCACCCAAAGCAGTCCTTTCTTCTTCCCTCATCCTCCTCTGGTCATGGGATGAGACCAAAACTGGGAGCATGGTTAGTGTTGTCACTGCTTGGAGCTGCAGAGTGGTAAATTTAAGCTGAATATTGCTGAGTATTTCCTGGGAGATGCTGGAACCACGAGAGACCTTGTGCGAGAGAGCCAGAGCTCAGCCTGGCTCACCTCTGGCAGCTAACAAGCACGGAGAGAAGGCAAAGGTGATGGATCAACACTGCCAAAGTGTTTTCCAGCACATGCCCTGCATTCAGCTGTCCTAAGGAGCTGTGCAGTGCCATGGCTGTGTGAAGGTGCTGTGGTGGCTTACACAGGCATGGGTGGCAGCCGACCTGCACTTGCCAAGCCCTGGCCCTGGGACAGAGACCACTTGGAGAGCAAACATTTGTCATTGCTTCAGCTTTTTGGAGAGGCACCATTGTGGCAGAGGCCAGGCTGCCTCAGTAAATGGATAAAGGCAGGGGAGCCCTAGAGAGGAAAGCACCCTGGTGACTTCCTTGAAGGAGGCTGGGAGGGTCTGTGCTTTTTGGCTTTCATCCCTGAGGAGCCAATCCTCCTGCCTTGCCAGCCTGTAAAGCTCTGAAAGCAAAAGCCAGACAGCAGGAAACCCCCCTCACTGCTGTTCATAAGCAAAGGGGCTAACGAGGCAGAAGCTGAGTGCATTAAGAGCCCACCTGAGCACAGAGCCTCTTCGTGACAGCATTTTGCCAGAAAGGATCCATTTGCTTCCCAGGCACCCCCAGTGATGGGCAGGCAGAGCCTGTCATCCTTGTCATTAAAGATTGCTCCAAAGGGAGCAAACACCATGTCTGAGCTCTGCCAGGGCAGCAGGGCTCAGCAACCCTGCCAGCCCACTGCAGGTGCTTTAGCAGCCTCCGAAGTGACCCAGAAACTAAGGGAGCACTTAAAATTACTAAGAGTTTTTAACACTGCCCTGGGAAGAGGGGAACTGAACCAAGAGCTGAACCAATGTGGAGCTGATGAGTGGGTCAGCAAATGCTGCCAATGCAACGTGCATGTTGCATATGTGAGCACAACCCTTCAGAGGAAAAAGCTTCACAACTTTGTATTCTCTGCCCTAGAGTCACTGTCGTCTTAAGATTCAGTGCAAAGATGAGAACAAATCATGCTGTCAAAAAATCATACATTAGAAACAAATTATTCTCTCTAAATGCATCTTGGCAATATAATTGATAAACTGTGAGTATGTGAAATAATTGAAAAAGCAGGGTGGGGATATACAGGATAAATGACTAAAATAAGAAAGTAATGAACATATGTAAATAAAAGCCACAATCAATAAATATAAATTATGGTGTGACAAACTGTAAATAATCAGAGCATTTCAGGCCTGGAATGTGATCCTTCTTCAGGGAAAACTTGTGTTAGCAAATCTGCAAAAGCCTTAAGAAGAAAACAAGAAGACATGAGGTTATCAGGGCTCTTTGAAATGGCAGACACGATGGATTAGCCCCTGGATTCATTACTCAAAACCTTCACCAGCAGTGTGGAAGTAAGACATGATACCAGCCCACCTCCTTCCTCCACCCCAACATAAAAAGAATCCTGGCAAGAGTGATGCCCTCAGCTTTTCTCACACTGATACAGACAGATTTAAAAAAAGAGATGGCATTTTTCCTTCCTGATTTAGCCATTTGGAAGGGGCTTTTGAAGGCTAACTCTTGTCTCTCTACTGACTGCACTTTCTTCCTTCCCCCCTGCCCCCATCTCAGGAATCCTTGTGCTATTCAAAAAAACAACACTCACTGTCCCCAGCTTCTGCAGATGCACACACTGAGGCAGTTTTTTGTCCACCACGGAGGATTTTATCCCATCTCTGTTCCCAGGTCCTAAATCCTTTCCAGATCCTGGGGATTAAATTATCATCAAGACCAGACCATGCCAAGACCCTTCAGCATGAGTGGGAATGCAGCCTGCATGAGGGATGAGCTCAGCCACTGCTGCTGAGAGTATAAAGCAGCCAGAGATCAGCACTGAGGGTGGACTGAGGAGATTTGGGATGGATGAGGGCTGGTGGATTTACACCCTGGCCACCTGGCTGACTCTTGAAAATGAAGGTGAGGGATGACAGACCCTCATTTGCTGTTTCAGAACATGGTTGCTTTGTCTCAGGGCATCTTTCACTCAATGCCCAGAGCGCAGCAGGAAGGTTCCTGCTCACCTGCCCACTGTGGGCATCACGAATGCCCCCAAATGTTTGGTGAATCAGAAACACAGAATGGTTTGGGTGGGAAGGGACCTTAAAGCCCATCCAGTGCCACCCCCTGCCATGGTCAGGGACAACTTCCACTATCCCAGGTTGATCCAAGCTCCATCCAACCTGACTTTGGACACTTCCAGGGATGGGGCAGCCACAGCTGCTCTGGGAAACCTGTGCTAGGGCCTCACCACCCTCCCAGGGAGGAATTTCCTCCCAATACCTAATCCAATCCTGTCCTCTCAGTTCGAAGCCATTCCCTCTTGTCCTGTCACTCCAGACCCTTGTCTAAGTCCCTCTCCAGCTCTCTTGGAGCCCCTTTAGGTACTGGAAGAGGCTCTAAGTTCTCCCCAGAGCCCTCTTTTCTCCAGGCTGAACAGCCCCAGTGGCTTTATGTCACATTAAATGAAAGCAAGTTTGAACTGGAATAAAAATTTTGTTAGTGGACAAATTTGAAGGAAAGTATTTGCTGCTTTCTAAGACTGAAGCTCTTTTGGAAAGCCCCTTCAGGAGCAGTGCTTAGGCCAAGATTGCAACCTCCACCTTGCTGCTGGCTTGCAGACAGTATCATGTGGTAAAAATACATCATGCTCTACGTCTAGGGGTAATAAGAAGGAAAGAAATGACATTAAAATGCAAACTATTGTCAGTGGTTATTTCCATGGAAAGTCCATTTCCATTTAATAGCAGAGAATCCATCACGTTCTGCCTTATTTCAGCTGTGATGGCTCCCAGGAAAAGATGTAGGTCACAGCATGTTGAAGGCAGTGCCTTTGAGAAGAGCTCAAGGTGCAGTTTTCAGGGATTGGAGGGGAAGGTTGCTCTGCCACCTTTCTTTACAGCCATGCTGGCATTCACCCTTCCCCAAAAGTGGTAGAAAATGTCACTAAATTTGGCTGTGGGGCTGCACTACGTGGTGCAGTGTGAGTGAGTGGGGGCTGAGGGGGCAAAGCAAGAGCTGCTGCAGGAGGTGTGGAAAGGGAAAATGGGCAGAAGGTTTGAAATTTTGGGTACAGGTGAAAGCAAGGCTCACCCAATAATTCTGCATCTCTGCAAGTGCCCAGGGGCCCTGCTGGGCTCATGCTGTGCCCTGACTTGCCCCAGAGCCTGGGGGAGACTGAGCAGCCCAAATGCCCTGATTTTAATGTAGCCCTACAAGCAATGGTTTGGGACATACCCTTGCTCCACTATAACAGAGGATTTCATGAGGCTCAATTAGCAAGGTAATTAATTAATCAATTATGTAAAACAGATGAGCAATCCGATATCCTGTTCTACAATGATACAGTTCTTTGTTGAGACTTAATTAATACACAGGCTTGGGGACAAAATTAAAAAAAGGAAAAAAACCCCAAACCCTACAGAAGAATCAGTTGGTGAGAATGATTCCAACAGAGGATGGAAACTGGGCTGGAGACCAGATGGGATGACAGCCCTGCTCTGAGAGGCTAGTGGAGATATTTTGGGTACTTTAACAACCAGCCTGATGCTCCACCACTACAGCCAGCTGAGCCAAAGCGGGCTCTCCTGCTGCCAAAACAAATCTGTGGAATTTCCTTCTGTGTAAGTGCTCAGTGCCCACCTTTCCAAGCTGTACATGACGAGGGAGGCATTCAGCAGATGTGTTTGTTGTTTATGTTCCTCCCAGCTCCTCCTGCTCTACCAGGGGGGCTGCAGGGCTGAGCTGCAGCTTTAGGGTCTGTAACAGCCACCAGAGCTCACTGCAGGTGTTGGATTCCTACGTGACCTGTACCAAAAGCAATGGGGATATTGATCTTCTGTACCAGCCCCTTGTAACCCAAAGTATTTCAATAGCCTACATTAATCTGTGAAAACCTACATCTTGTTACAGTCTCTGTTTTATTTAATTTTACTTTAGGCTAGTAGTTATTTGGGTCAATTCTTTGCAGTTGTGATAAATTGATACATCATTTGTGATGGAACAAAACTCTGTCGGGGCTTCTACTTAGACAGACTCTTACTTGAATATATTTGCATTAAGCAGATTTGTGATACTCAATACAGAAAAATCAGTGTCAAACCTGCAAGTCACTCAACCCCTCCCAGTAATTTTAGAAGTAATGTTTCCAAAGCTGAAACCAATGTGTTTATGGACCTTTCCTTTAGCAATATGCTCCGGGGTCGATTTTCCCGTGTTCAAGGGCCAGATTGCAAATGTATTGGCTGGGAATGGAGGCAGAGTCATGCTCCAGCAATGATTTTTATTGAGTAACTGTAGATGAGAAAAGGCAGTTACTACCTGGCAAAGACCCTGCATTTTAAGTTTTCTTTACAAACTCTCTCTCTGCCCAAGCCTTTAGTGTGGAATTGCAGGAATTTATAGCGATATGTGGAAGGAGCTGATACTCAAGAGCAGTGGCTGCCAGACTGTATTTCTTCCTAAGGCTACTGTCAGAGGGGTTTCTTGCACAGCTGCAGCTGGGAGGGTGACTGCAGAGCCACTGACTGCCCACATCAGAGCCTCTACGTGCCTCTCCCTCACTGCTGGGCTGACAGACTGCTGCAACATCAGAATTTGCTTCTGGCCTTGCTCTTCCCTTCCTCTCGAAGTGCCACTGTGTGGTTTTGTGTGTTTGAAGCCTGGTTTTCAGGGATTCTGTTCAAGCAGTTACTGGATATTGCCCAGCCTGGAGCAGGAACCTGCTTCTGCAGTTTCTGGGTTTTTATGGGCTGATCCCGAGCTGCTGCAGTCACTGGGAATTCTCCACTGGAAAAAACTAGGTTCAGTCCTGGAAGAGGTTGAGAGGACTTCTCTGTCCATGCTCAGGGGATCCATCCTCCTCTTTCACAGCTTACCTAATCTGTTGGTTTCACTGTTTTCCTTGTCTTCCCAAGATTACATGAAAACATCTCTTCACTCTGCCTCCTCACCCCCTCTAAAAGAGCTGGTCTCATTCCAAAAATGGGAGTGTTCAGAAAGTCAGAAGCTTATTAATAGCTCTCTGCCTCTCTTTAATCTATTCAAAAAGCTGTACAGTGTGCAAAGCTGTTGTGACATGATTTTTCTTTTTTAATATCTCACCCTTTGACTGTCAGTATTTAAGGAAAAATGAAACTAATCATCAGTGAAGGCTGTAATGCTACTGTTTTATAGCTGCTGGGGAGCTCAGAAGAAAATTTTGTAAGAGAAGATATAAAAGAGAGCAAGAGAGAGGGAGGAGGTGTGTGTGTGTAAGGGTATGCATGCATCTCACATTAGAGCTGTCACAGAACAAAACTAAAATATATATTCATTTGCAAAGTAATGTTAGTAAGATAAGGAAAGTATATATTGGAAAACAGCAAGAAAAGGGCCATTTTTGTAACCTTCTCCTGAGTGCTCCTTTCATGCAGAGGTATTGACCTCACCCCAGAGTTGCCCAGCCTGGCAGATTTCACTGAGGATGCAAAGAACAGCATTTGGGTATGGATGAACTCCACTGTGCTCCAGGTAAGAGCTGTCCCTGCTAACATTTTACCCTGAACCCCAAATGACCTTTTACTATTGTTGGAGCAACATTTCAGCCACAGACACTCTTCAGTATCAGTGGGGAAGCAAAGACTCTATCCCCTGACAGGGAGCTCATGGAAATGAGTCCAAGATTGCCCTTGGAAAATGGAGTCAGAGTGATGGAAAAGCTAAACATAAATCAGTGCAGCTTATCAGGACATGACAGGTGGGATATAATAATCTACTCTGAGTATTTTAATGTATGAAACCAAAGTACAGCAATAAGCCCAGTACAAGTTGTTACAGGAGGGAGCAGCAAAGTAGGGGTGATAAAACACAAGCTGAACCTTATAGGAGGCATACAAGGAATTCCTAGAAGTGGATATCCCAACATTCCAATCCATATCCCACTCCCAGGGGGGTTTAAAGACTCTCCCTCTCTCTCTCCCTCTCTCTCTATATATATATATACATGCATGTATTATATATCTATTTATACAAATTATTTATATTACAAATGAAATCTGCAATTAGAAGGGAGTGGTATGTGTGTACAGCTATGCATGTGTAATACAAAACAAACTTGCAAGGTGCCTGCAATTTGAAATCTAGAAGGAACATTAAAAAAAATAGAGCTCCAATCATCAACCCTTTCTGACAACTAAAATCTCATTTGCAACTCACACACCTTTAAGCTCTGGGTTTCTTTTGCTTTGCTCCCAGCACTCAGTGCCACACACAGCATCTGACATCTGGAACAGCTGAGACACTTCAGCACAGAAGATCAAACACTTCAAAGAGTCTCAGAGTGGTTCAGGAAAGGGCAAACCCACTTGTTCTCAGAGTCAGGTAAGGTGATGTACTGCAAGTGATGTGTGGTACCCACAGAAAAAATAAACTAATGAATGCAGGAATTTTAACCCGAAATTTCAGGCAGGCTCTGACCCTTGATGGCCCAACTCAGCCAATGGTGTATGGACAGATACATTATCAGTGCATACCTGAGGAGATGATAATTGTGCAAATGCCTGAAAATAGGTTTCTGTTTTCACCTCGTACTTTTAATATACAGGGAAAAGGTGATGAAATAACATTTTTAACTCTGTAATTAGCACTGCAATAATGCTGGCTGTTTAAATTGGTTAATAATATTAAAGAGGAGCTCTAATTTAATTATAGAGACACAAACTCGGGTATTTCTAAATGAGGATGACTTCCCACCAATTGTATTTAATAAAATTTTGCCTTAATTTGTCATGTAGATAATGGCCACTGCAGAGCGTGGCTGTGTTTGTGGAATTGCCCTGGATACCTTCAGAAGAGACAAAAAACCATGACAATTTGCCATCTGGAGAGGAAATAGAAAGGAAAGGTTCCCTCTCTGCCCTTGCTAGTTCTTTGAAAATCTATTTTTATACAATTTAAACAATTCTGATTTTGGTACAGTTATTCTGTTCTGTTTGGTTTAATTTCTGCTTCTAAAATAGAGGTTTCTGGAGACCTTCCATTAACTCCACAGATTAGAGCTGGCATTGAACAAAGGTATAAGTTATGAAGCAAAAATAAAGGAGCATCCATTTCCATGCATGATTAAATGCTGACTCAAGGTAGTGCAGTATTTTTGATCCCATAAGTTTAATAAAAATCAGGACAGGCAATAAGGAATCGCAGACAAATTAAAATTTATTGAGACAGACAAAAATGCAACTATTTCAGACTACAGTTAAGCATTTACAGTTAACCAAAGGTAGCAAAATGCTCACATTCCACTTAACTCCTTTTGGAAAAAGCATTCAGAATTTACTATGCAGTTCTACTTATTATGAGAGTCTACATCCATCTACAGTAGGGACATCGAACTGAAACACGTAATATTTGGGTCTCTCCTTACAGATCTACACATTGAACAGTAACAGACATCAACAGCATTGAGAAAAGTATAAAAAGACCAAAACCCACCTACTGTAGAAAGGGCTTTTTGATGTGTAGTAACTGTACAAAGCAGAATGTGGATGAAAGGATGGGATACAGGAGGGACTGCGAGAGAAGCCAACAAATGGAGGAAGCAAAGCTTGAGGACCTGGTGGTCTGGGTCAGGTGGTGACCTTAGATCTACATCAGTTGCTGCTTGAGGGAGAAAAGGCTACAAAACTCCTAATATCAAAATATTCCCATGCCAGAAATGTACACTGAGACTAACAGACTAGGCTGGAGAGGCAGAGAAGCATTCACTAACAAACAATGTTGTTTTAAATATAAACTTTACATCTTCAATATAAACTGTGGAATAAATATTAAATAAACACTTCAAATGGTTTAAAATAATAGTACAGAATACAGGCAAAGAAAATAAAGAGGATTCTTTGTGTGCACAGTGAAGGCCAGTAATGACCCAAAAAACCCAGCTGTGCTGAAATCTGAACTGAACATTTTGATTTAACTACAGTAGTTAAAAGAAACATAAAGCAATGCCTAAGAGTATCTCATAGACTGTAATATGAAAAGAAAATGAGATTAAAAATTGGTTTGTGTTTCTAAAAGAATGGGACAACTCTGATTCCATTTGGTTTGTGTCTCTAAAAGAATGGGACACCTCCAATTCCATTTTTCACAATGAGAAAATGTTTGGAAGGTCAATGACTTGATTCAGATGGGAAGTAAGTCCTGCTTTGTAAAAAAAAAAAAAAAA
>VZUA01087040.1:25456-38480 GCA_013401035.1 Horornis vulcanius
AAAAACTGACTTCTGCCAACCTGTGTGGTGTTTTCCAGCTTTCAACTGACTCTGCAGTCAACCATGTTGTGACTCAATGCTGTCTCCACCTCTATATCCACCATTAACTCAGAAAAAAAAATCTAATTATTTTTTGTTATAAAAAACACGTTTTTCATTCTGCAAAACGACTCACTGGCCAATCACAGGCACTGCTGAAGTACTTACACCTGCATCCTAATGCAAGAGTGGGGTTAAGGTTCCTCTTACTGCTTCACAAAACAGCAAAAGTAATAAAAGGTCACCACAGCACATCACTGCATCCGAGACTGCCATGGGAAAGGACACTGCAAATACTGTGATGTCAATATGCTGTGATACAAGAGCTGTCAATGTATGGGAGGTGGTGAGGGAATCTCAGACTGGATTTTAATACCATTCTTTTTTAGGAGTGTGTATTACAAGTGTGCAGCGTCACACCGAGCCAAGGGGTTATGCTTTAGAAATATCACCACCTAAAGCTGCTTTTTAAACAGGTATCTTTACATTAAATAAGGGACAGTTACTTTTTTGGGTTTGTGTTTTTGACAGCACTCTACCTTTGCAAGGAGGGTTGCTAAACGGAGGACAGACAGGTCTGTGGTGTGTGAGCTGGAAGCAGAGGCTCCCTGTGTGTTGTTAGAGACCCTCCCAGTGCAAACCAGCTCAGAAGCTCAGGAACAGCTCTGGGGGTGGTTGTGATGCTACAAATTCACAAAATACTCTCCCCTTAAACACTCTGCAAAGCAGATGGATTCTGTCCCCTGCTTCTAGGGCTTGGTCCAGGACAGCTGCAGGTTCTCAGCATCTCTTCAGTTCAAGGCCATGTTGCTTTATCAAATAAAGTGTCAGTGAGCTGATCTGTGCCCTGGTGGGAGTTTTGCCTTCAGTGTGAGCTGGACTAAGCCTGCTGGACTCATTCTCAGAGAATGGAAGCAAAGTCCTGCCAGTGGGTTTTCTTCTGGACTGGGCAGCCACTGTCCAAAGAGACTTACTCTTCACTGGGACATTATAAATATGGACTAGAAAATGAGGCACCTACTTTTCCTTCTTCATGAAAGAAAAAAACTTTTTCTGATATGATCCAGGTAACAATTTATGACACAAATTCTCTGACACGAGAGGGGCTTCTAAGCCTTTGTATTGTTTTTTTGAGCCCCTTCCAGGATTCTTTCACAGGATGCATTTCATAAGTGGTTCAAGTGAGGATTAAGACACAAAATGGTTTTGAAACAAAACTCATTGCCCTGTGGACAAAACAAAAATCCCTCAAAACCAACTGAACAAAAGCTGTATTCCAAACAGTCCTTGCTGGAAAAAAAAAGTTGTCATCCAAATTAAATTGACTATACAAAATTAAACTCAATAGAGAGGGGATATTTGTGCCAGGTACTCTCAGATACAATTGCAGAGATATGATGTGAGTTGCAATATTGTGCAAAACGTGAGTCCTCATTATGATGGGCACTACCATATATAACCAATTTCATCATCCTTATCATCATCTTCATCTTCATCATCTTCATTAGCTGCTCTTACATGAATCTTCAGTTTCCCTTCTTTGTCTTTTTTTGTTGGTTCAGGTTCCTCTTCCAAATCATCCAACAATACAACAGATCCACCACTGCCAAAATCCCCTGAGGTTTCTTGCTCTTCTTCTGAAACAGGTGAGCAGGAAAGGTCATTTCCTCACAGAACACCAAATTCCACATTAATCACTATCCTTGTCATGCAAGCCACTGTCATTTGCAATGTTATTTTTTAAATTAATTGGTTCAGCTATTCATGCAACAACCCTAAAATTTAAATTTCCATTATGAACTGGGATAAATATGTATCAATTGAAAAATCTTCTATGTATGAACTGGGATAAATATGTATCTCTGAAAAATCTTCTTGCATAAAACGCCCCTTATGCATTGTCATCCTCCTAGAGGCTTGACTGGAAAGTTCCAGTGCATGCAGGCCAGAAAATCATTATTCCTTTGTAAATACTTTCATTCCATCATGACTCTGTAAACCAGGCCAAAAACTTCTGAAAAATGGTTTTATTTGAGTGCATAAACCTCACTCTGCAAATGTAGCTATTGAACCTAGATCTGTGATGTGATTCTGAGCATCCTGGACCTTCTATGTCTCAAAAAATGAAAGCTGCACTCACAACCATCCCTGAAACACTCTGAAGGATTGTAGGTGACACCTTCCTTGTCTAGGCACAACAGCTAATTGGTGTTTTCACTTACCTACATAATATTTTCCTGTCAGCAATTTCATTGGGCTTGGTTGCTAACGTATACAATTTTACACATTTAGGCCTTCCCCTGTCTGGAAAGGCATTACACATGAAGTTCCAGTGGATGTGCATTCCAGAGTGTACAGAACAATATCTTTAATAACCATGCAGAGCAACCGTGGACCCTTAATTTTAATATCACTAACTGCACTTTCCAGGCTGATAGCACAAACACCTTAAGAGTGCCTATTGCCTGTTAACTTGTGCTGCACCCCTGCTGTCCAAAGGAGCCATGAGAGCCCCATTTGTAGCATGAATAGGGAAACAGAGGAGCACTTTGAGCTGCGGTACTCGTGTTTCCCTGTTGTCCCTTTTGTTATCATCCTCGGTGGCACGGCAATGGCAGGGCTTACAGCAGCGTTAATTCCCCTGTCGCCTGAGCAAAGCAGATCATTACTCACCACAGCTGACTGTGCCTTGCTTTCTGGAGCCAGCTATCTCATTCCCATACTTATCAACACACCAGCACTGCCCCGTGCTGCCATGGCACTGCGTGGCTTTGTAATAACCTTCTTCATTGCACCGGGGGATGAAAGCACCTGAATAAAATATAAGGAGTGCTCAGTAATGCAATCCTCTGCAGGAGCAAACACACAGAGAGGGTATTATGAACTTAGCACTTATATACATGAAGATCTTGACAATGTTGGCAAGGAAATACGTGTGATTATCTGGTGCCAGAAAGGGGGAAGAAATTATTTCTGGTTAACTCCTTTCAGACACCCTGGTCACAGTGTATAAATGTTTGTTTGTTTGTATCCAGCACACGGAGGAGGGTGTCACACAGCTCTAGAGAGAGGTTCAGTCTGTCCCTGAATGATTGGTATTCCCACAGAGCCTTTTCACATTTAACTCCTGGTTTTAAACTTTTCTTCCCAACTGGATTATTACCCCAACTTCATTAGTTCTGCATTTCCCTCCATTTGCACTCCTTCAGTGTTTATCACACGAGTCTTTCCACAACACTGTAATTATCCCTGGAAGGTATCTGCCATCTGCTTGCTATTCATACTAATCTCAGGCACATCCCCTGACTTACTGAGAGTTCCCACGGATAAAAGAAGAAATAATGCACAGGCTTTACAGAGAGGGACAACAGGATTTGAATCTGTAAGTCTTCGAATTTGAAGCCCAAGTCTTACGATAAAACCAATATATTACAGCCTTGTAGAGTGTGGTTCATTCTGGCTTCTGCAGACAGGGAAACTCTCAGGAGAAACCTATGTTATTGTTCCCACCATTTTCAGCAGATACAGCAAATGTACTTCAATATGAAAAACCCTCTTGTCCTTCGAGATGAGTTAGCTTTATTCCCACTGGAGGTCAGCACTTTCATTTTTCCCTTCTTTGTCAATTGCTTCAATTTGAAACATGGCATAAACACACCCTTGCCCCCAAATTTCTTGTCTAAAACAATTTTTGAGAATGTATTTTTCTCCTTTGTCAAAGATACCAGTGATTTACTGGTGGTTCAGTAAAGTTTTTTAACTAGTTCCATGTGTAGCATCTATTCAGACAGCACATGAGTCAAAGGGGGCTCTTCCACTACATTTCTCACAGGAAAAAATGAATGAGAAGGTGCTGCCCAAATGTCACCAGATTTCCTGTACAAAAGACATGAAAGTGGAAGTCAGTCTCATGTACACGGGGAGCTACACAAAGTGAATCTGAATATCCAAGCCCATTGCTCTGCAGATCTTGTGCTTGAGTGCTGCTAATACAGGTCTGGGAGATGAGAAGAGAAACCTTTGAACATCTGCAGAAATCTTCGTATATCAGATCAGTTTTAGAGGCCACATCCATGAGTGAGAGCATTTTAAACAATGTCAAAGCCTGATCTTATAGCAGGGTTGCTAATAGGTACCACCATTATGTTCATGTACAAATGTAAGCATGCCAGCAACTACCAAAGATTCATTTTCACTATTTATAAGACAATAGTTTTAATAACAAATGTATGTATTTGCCTTGGCAGGTTTTTTTAAGTTAATACTGAGTGTTCAAAACTTCATTTCAATATTGATTAGGAAAGATATTTTTTTCATATTTATGCTCATGTGCTGTCTCTGATAAGCATTCCAGGTGTTCATCAAACCATACACAACCCTGGGAAAAGTGCTCAGGTGCTGACTTGGAGCTGGTGTAAATCAGCATAGCTGCACCCATGCCACTAGAGCTGCCCTTTTATATCTGATGAGCATCTGGCTCCAGGGAAGGATCAAAGGGGGGACCTCAGGGGCATTACAGGGTGAGCAGAGAACAGCTTCTGCATTTTAAACTGTCTGATGCTTTCTCTTTTCCTAGGGCAATGCAACCTTTTCCTTCTTTGAAACAGGCCTTTTTGCATAGTTTCACTGTTTCTTGTAAGGCACGAAAATGTTCCACGCTGCCTATAAAAGATTTAAAAAAAATTATGGTCCAGGCTCACTGCCAACATAACTGTGTGTGGAATAGATTCACACTTTGGGTCACAGTGAAGAGTGGAAGGTACTCTTCCTTCTGCGTGGGAAATTCGTGCCAATTTGTATGTAACACTGGAGCTTTAAATATTTAGCTCTGCATACTAATGTCACAGTATTTGCCAACCATCAGAGGGAAGATACAGCATGTCCTCTCCAATGTGTCAGGTGCAGGTGATAATCTGGAGAGGATAGAGAGCTGCTGGGAACAAGTGTTGTACAATGTGATGATTCTCCCTGTAAATTGTACACAGATCAGCCTGTCTTCATTAGAAATAAGCTGGCTACAGGTCCTGGAGCATGGCACTCACACAGACCATTTGCTGGGTTTGGCACCAGGGAACATCTGGGGATTTCCTCTCCAGAGGTTCTTGCAGAGGCAATGCTGCCCCACAAGCCTGGACACCACAAAATTTGAGTCATTCCCCACAAAGTGCCTCAAGCTACTGGTCCTGCCTCCCCATCCCCCTTGGTCCTGGGGAGGATTTAGTTATTCCACACAAACTTGCACAGCACTGTTTCATCTGTATCCTCTTTATGGACCCAGACCTATACCTCTTCCTCTTTTTTTTTGCATCATTTCCTTATCTATATAATACTCCTCTTCCTTAGAGAACAGGAGGAGAATAATTATATGCTAAAGATATTGAAGCACACAGGTAAAAGCCAGTCAGAATTAAGTGCTAGCCAGCACACAGCTCCTGGTATTAGCTATTCTATTAGCTGAATCCACAGGGTTGATAGAGGAGAAAACAGTGACAGAAGCAGAAATTTATTACTTCAGTGATGTGGGAGAAGCATTATCAGGCTGCACAGTTGTATGCTCTAAAAGTACAGTCTCTGCAGTTAATTGTACTCCAGATAAATCTGGTAGGAAAAGATGAATAGTGCTGTTTACTTTTTAATTCAGTCTCCTGGGACTCTAGACTTCATTTGAAAGCCTCCAAATTCAAATATCTAATGGCAATGGCTTTGAAGTACTTTGTTGCAACTGTCATGTGTTTTGAAAAATATATAGAGAAAGAAATATCAAAAGTCATCATTTTTATCAATGGATACAGGTTAACAAAAACATTCTTCATGCTACTGCCCAGGCTACTGTAAGTGCTGTGCTCTCTATGTCAGGGTCAGAGGAGGAAAGAGAATAATTAAAGATTAGTTTCTCTGAAAATATTCATCTCTCTTTTCCAACTTTACCATTGCTACAAGTCACATGTATGCTTGGGCTTCCATCTGAATGATTTTTCAGAAAGTGAAGAGAAAAGACAATGTTTTCTGCTGCATAAATAGCTCTGATATCAAATTAAAATCTCCCAGACAGGTGTCATTATGCAGGCAGGCTTTCATGGTAGGTGAAGCAAAGAGTTCCTCTTTATATTATAATCTTCTAGCTTGTGGAACAACCTGTGCCTGACACCTTGATTTGTTGAGCTTCACCACTTTCATTCTTTTTCTATTTTTTTTTAATACAGTTGACTAGAAGTTATTTGTGCTAAGGGACCATTCTTACTGCTTTTACTTTGTCACTTTACTCCTGCTATTATGATCATATCCCAGTGACATGTGCTACAACCACCTGCATGTTGAACTACCTGCAACCCAGGCATCATTCTTCCCGCACACCAGAATAAACTACTTATGTTTCAACCTAGATGACATTTATTGCACATAGAAAATAACAGCAAAACACAAAATAAATATGGGATAGTCAAAGCTATCTATTAAGACCTGGGCTTCTTACTCTTTTAGGTGGCTTTGAAAATCATGACACCCATGAGACAGAGAACACTGTGACTTCCTCTGCCACAACATTCCTTTGAACACAAATGCAGAATATTTACTGAATGGAGCACACATACCCTGAGTGATCAATCCTCCCTTTGCCCCCACAGCTATGAACAGCAGGAGCTGTAACTCTGAAACATCTTAATCCTCATGTGAACTTGCTATGAAAGAATGATGGATCTAAACCACAGTTCCTGCAGCCTTAAGAATGTTTATTCTTAATTTAAACCAATGTATCCAAGTTGGCACTGCTCACAAGGCACCTGAACCTTGAGTCCAAATGGCAGTGGCATCTGGGAATGGCAGGATTTGGCAGAGCTGAGCTGTCTGCAGCAGGGTATGGAGGAACAGCAGGCTGCAATGTGGGAGGCAGGGAGCAGCACTGCAGCAGAGCTGATGTGCACACCCTGTGCTGCAGCTGCTGATGCTGGGGGAACCTGACATCTTCTCCATGATGGGGCTGACAGCTGGGGCTGAGGTCAGCCACTCTCCTCCAGGGTGAAGTGCAGGGCTTGCTGTTAACGGGGGCTTTCATCTGTCCTGCTGTGCCTCAGGGCTTGGGCTCTGGGTGCACAAATGTGCTGGGACACAAGTTTTGGTAAAACACCAGCACACAAATGCCAGGCTACACATCACTGGGTGATTTTAGGGTAGGGAATTAGTCACCTGAAATGTTTTAAGTTCAGCAACCTGATTTTTTAGCAATTAATTGGGAAAAAGCCAGATGGGGATTTATTTAACCTAATTTTAGATATCCATCAGAGCAATGCAAGTCATGAATCAACTCAGGCTCCCAACAGGCATGAGCCAGAGGGACAGATATGACCACATCTTACAGCATGAAGCATCCTGCAGGCTGCCTAAAATGAGATGATATGAATTCCTGTTTTCATACACACAGAATATACTGAAATATTTTAAAGAGTGAACCCCAAGGAAAGCCTGCACTGCATCATTACTGGAAGGGAACATGAATATATTGGCTATGCACCTTCAGTCACCCTTCAAAAATGAGAGCCTTGAGTATCAAGCAGCCTCCCAGTACTAACTCTGGCCTGTGAGGTGATGAAGGCAGTATTAAGCTCTGTGCAGACAAGGCTTTGCATTTCTGGAGAGCTGTAAATTAGTTCTGAACCCATTGCCATGCTGACACCTGTTCTGTGTGTTGCTATCTCATTATTTGTTTAATTTCATAGTGTCAGGCCTACGCTCGGTGCTGCATATTCCCGACTCAAAACATTAGTCTCTAATTGAAAAACCATTACTGCATATAAAGTTACAATAATCACAGAAGCTTTAATTAGTTGAGTAAATGAATAGCAAGTAATCGAACTTACCCAACAGACTCTTCCCTCTACTTAGCTTTTGAATTCTATTCATTTCGTTCTGGCAAGGAAGACCTAAAATATAATGTATAAGAATCAGTTTCCAGATGGCACGGGACAGACTCTGTAATGACTGGCTTCACTGCTGACATGAAATGTAGGCTACTGTACACCTGGGACTGAGAGAAGCCCATATGCTGGTACTGTACTGCAAAACAAATTTATGTCATTAACTCCACTAATTTAAAAAAAAAAAAAAAAAGGCTACACACTGTAGTTGAGAGTAGTGTTTGGGGGCCATTTTAATTGTTAAACCATTTTACCTCTCTTTTCACCAAACTGACATCATGCCAGCTCTCTGATTTATGACTTGCTAATTGGCTAATTTCTGCGTTAATAGAAGAGTAAGTTCCTGAGTTTTCTGTCAGCAACAGAGTTTATTTCTAGACTGTGTGCACTGACACTTACTACTTTGTTTGTTTTAGTGATCAAGGGATGTTAATATAGTCCATCTGTGACATTAAACACGGTTCCACGATGCCCTTCACACCGGTGATGGGGAAAAGGGCATTTTAACACACCTGCCTGCCAATGACCAATGTCTGCAGGCAGGCCCTGAAACACAGGGAGAGCCAGAGAGCTCCTGTTTGTACTGCAAATGGCACAGCTCACCGCCCGGCTTCTGGAAGCAGTAGCACCACTCGTTGTTGGAAAGCTTCCCGTCTTTGAAGGAGTCACAGGAGTTGAAGAGTGGCTTGACACACGGCTCGTACTTATCCAGATAAATGGCACTGATCTCCGAGGGATCCAGCAGCAGGTCATAGTTCATGTCAAGTTTGTTGAACATCCAGCCTAAGGAGTCCTTACAGATTGGTAGGATGCTGGTGTCAAATCCTGTAAGAAGACAGGCAAACATTCCCCAGCTGAACCCCGGCACGCCCCCGGCACAGGAACCACTGCTAAGGTGAAGCCCTGCCAACTTCTCTTGTTTAGGATGGACTCCGAACACTGAGCTGACTTGCCCAAAGCAGAACAAAATCCTAAGACTGAACTGATTATGTAAAGCTTAAAGCCCAAGCACAGCTACAAACCAGAGCACTACTGACACTCTATGGGAGCTGTGGGGTGGAGAGGGCTGAGATTCAGAACTGCTTTCTGGAATTCATAGTTATTTCTACTCAAAAAGTTCTTCCTTGCTTTTTTTTTTTTTTTCAGTCCTCAGTCCAAGTCATTTGGCCTGATTCCAGAAAACTGAAATGTGATGAGAAAAGGCTGCATCCACCATATTTTCAAACTAGACTAAATCTGAATGCAATTTAAATCCTGTTTCCCAGACTCGTTTCTAGTTGCCTGATCAAATTCTTTCCTGCTGAGCTCTCACCTTCTACCTCTCATCCTTGCTTTTCACTCTTCAAAGGTCTGTCTGTGTGGTTTGTGACAACAAACTGCTTTGATCTGGACTGTGAGCTGCCTGGGGGAGGCAGGGGGAGAGAAGAGGTGAAGTGTCTCTGTTCCTTACACCACTCTGAGGAGGGGCACTGCTTCAGCTGGAGCTGCACAGAGCTGCCCATGCCCTTCTGTGCTGTACCAGCACCTCTCCTTCCTGCAGCCTCCAGGACTCTGCAGCAGTACAGGATTCTGCTTTTCCAGCGCTTTGGCAACCATCACCATCATTCATTTTAATAGCCCAGATTCTTCAAAGACTGCTGCAGCAGCAGTGGTTATCACAGAAAGCCCAAGTCATGCATATAGATTCCCCACTGTGTATATGATTTCCAGTATCCTGCAGTCTCCAGAAAAAAAGTGGCATGGGGCACTATAAATCCACACTGTCATGGTATTTTTTCAATGCTTAGACTAAATTCCAAGTTATCTACAATGTAAGGAAGTCTATTTGTAATACAGAGATAATAAAGCTGATAACAAGGGTATTGGTTTCAAGCAGGACTCAGAAACATGAATCCATTGGTTGGGGATTTGCAGGGACAGAGGGCTCCTCACACCCCGGGCTTCTGGTGCTCACACTGCTCCAGCTGTGAGCAATAACCTGCCTGTGCACTGCTCACTCTGCTTTGGGCCACCTAGAGAAGCCTGATGAGCTTTTTCCTTTGGCTGCAACTTTCACTGAAAGCGGTTAAGCTTAGCTTTATTTCCTGTACATGTCCCTTTATTTGCTGTACAATGCTGCTTTGTTGAAGTGAAAGCTGAGATGTTGCTGGAATCACGCTGACAGTTTGCCCAAGCTCTGCAGCCTACCTGCTATTTTAGGCATTAATCCAAAGGAGAGCAGGGCTTTTTGCTGGAAGCTGTGTTTTGTGTGTGCAGCTGTGGCTGAAGGTTGTCAGTGACATAGAGGGACAATCAGAAGGGTTAACTAATGGCAAGGTTTGTGTCATTCATAAAACATGTTTCTCTAAGGAGGGAAGAAGGTAACGCCATTTCCTCAGGGCTAGAGGCAGCTCAGGCAGGGAAGAGAGAAATCATGCTGAACATTTCATCACATTTTTATGCTGTTATCTCCCATAACATTATCTAATCATGTTTGAGCACAGTGAAAAAGAACAAGGCTGTGTGAATAGATGTAGGGGAGAGCTGCTTGCCTTGCTGAAGCAATTAGAAATATTGACTTCAATTATTTAAGTCATCTGAAGAAAGCAAGCAGGAATTGGTCAATGTGCAATCTTTTGTCAAGTGAAAGGATTTAAGATTCCTCACGTTTGCCTTTACAGAGCAACAGGAGCAGGGCACGCAGTTCTGCCCTGTGCAGGTGTATGGTGCCAGGTTCCCCACCCCAGGGCAGGTTAAAAGTAGTCAAACAGGCAGGGGTGGATCATTCAACTGCATGGTGGAGCTGGGATCAGCTCCAGCTATCCCAGTTTAACAGTTTTCAAGAGAAAAAGAGTTAGTTTCCAATGTCTGCTCTTTTTCTGCACAGATGCTCTCCCTGGCAATGGACTTTACACACTGTGGTGGCACTTAGTGCTGCAAAAGATGAGTAACTGCAAGGTTATTCATATGTTGTATCATCAGTTGAGCATGGTATGTACTGCT
The DNA here is from genome assembly GCA_013401035.1 of Horornis vulcanius. NCBI lineage: Eukaryota > Metazoa > Chordata > Aves > Passeriformes > Scotocercidae > Horornis > Horornis vulcanius. The sequence continues at coordinate 36,388 of VZUA01087040.1, forward strand.
CAGCCCCAAGGGGTCTCTAAAGGTCATCTCTTAACTGGCAGGGATCAGTGCAGGGAGGAGAAGATCCTGGAATGAACTTGCCCCTGACAGTGCCGGTAGATGATTTCTGAGTCTTGCTTTCCTCCCTCCAGGATACCTCCCCATGTGTGTGCAACAGGGATACACCACCAGCCTGCCCTCAGCACGGACCTGAGTGAGCAAATCACCAGCAGTGACTGCTGTGAGTGCAGAGCTGCTCTGTGCCACTCCAACAGGCCTTGGGTGGGACACAGCTGGGAAAGGCCACTTGAGAAGACACTGAATTACATTAGTTGAAGAGGTTTTGATTATAATTTCTTTATAAACAATGGAGCTTTCTCTGTTGTGATCAGAGTTCCAGATAAGATTTATTAAGAGGCTGGTTTACTAAACAGTGCTGGATTATCAGACAATGTGATCTGGAAGTCCTGAAATACTGAAGTGGTAGGTAGGTGTGACAAAGTCCTGAGCTAGATGGTTATTATCAGTGGAAAGTTAATTCTTCAACTGTCCCCCAATATGTCATTGAAGGTAAATAGTAGATCCACTTCATACTGTCTCCTGATAAAAGGTACTGCCCATAAATCACGTTTTGCAATATTGCATCTGCCCAAATCCAACAGTCCTGGATGCTGTCAGCACCCAGCACCAGGAGTGAAAGCCAAATGTGCCCTAAGTGTGTAACACAGGCTCTGACTCATGGCATAACCAGGGCAGCTGAGGGAAAATGGCTTTTGGAGCTCACTTACCTGCACTGGGAGGTCACTGCTCCCACCAGCCTGGTGAGGCCAAGTGATATTGAACAAATTGACTTCTTTTTAGAGTCTTTTGATATATTTACCTATAAATAAGATGTAATAAACCATATACTGTAATTCCGTAAAGAATTCAGTGCTTGGTTAACAGACTGGATTTCCAGCACAAGAGACCCAGAATAAGCAACCTCAGTGAGAACTTTTCTGCATCTTTCATCAGGGCAGTGGTGCAGAGCCTCTGGTGAGAAGCAAGAGAATGGTGGCTCCTTGGCAGAGGCTGCCAACACAGATGCCAGTTAATGTCAGCTGAGGTGGTGGCTGCTCTCATTTGGACACCTGCTCACAAGGACCTGGACTGAGACCATCGTGTTCCTCTTTCCAACTGACAGCTGTTCAGCATCCTGACAACTTTCATTCACTACAGAGCTGGAAGGAAATCAAGCTGGTGACCTACATGTGAAAGTCTCTCATCCCATTAACACATAAAACACTCCACCTCCTCTGAATTAAAATGGAATTAAATTTAAAAAAGTCTTTAGGTGAAAATCCTTATTAAAAATAAACACACCTTCTGGCATGAAAAAATTATTTTCCCCCTTCAAGAGTTGACATGCATGAGCCATTTTTATTTTATTAAAGTATACTACAATTAAATTAACAGGGGTATAATTAACCTAATTTCCCCCATTGCTTAAAATAAAAGAAGGAGGAGAAGAAATGTTCCCAAGAAAAAAATCCTTTAATTGCATAGATCTCCAGTAAAAGAAAAACAACACCCACTCCAACCAGGGAGGCTCTCTGGATACAATATGGGGATGTTATGAATTATCAACAGGCTCAGGAGCAATTTGAATCTGATCTTTCTACCTAATTAGTTTTATTATTTCCCTATGTCAAAGCAGGTCCCTGAGTTTCTTACATCATTTATTGAGGAGATTTTAATTGCACAAAGCCTTCAGAAGACAAAGTACCTGGCCCACGGTGCTTTGCTGAGATCAGAGAGCTCAGGGAAGGAAGGTTTGAAATCTAAACACAATGATCTCCCTCATCCTTTTCCTTTCAAGAGAGTTACAAAGAAAACAAAAAGGAGAGTACTTTTTTTCTTCACCTAGGGGTGAACATAATACACTCAAAATGCTTATTTACACTCACACTAACATCTTGAAAAATGAATGCAGCATAGAGAAATCTCTGCTGGAAGACCTTCTCTAGGCAGCCGAGGTGTCCAAGGCACCGTAGTCATGTGGCATCCCACATCTGTTCCTTTGACTGCCAGGGGCACATCCAAAATGGATTACTTTGAGGATGTTCATGCCTTTT
>VZUA01087040.1:41497-53677 GCA_013401035.1 Horornis vulcanius
ATTTCCTGTGATTCTGGGTCTAAAGGACTTCAAACAAAGTTTAAAGCTTCTAAGGCTTTCTGTCATGGGGTTTGAAATGAATTCACATCTGGAAGCCATGATTAGCTGTACATCCAGTTGCTTTTTGCACTGTGGTTGAGATCCTCTGCACAAGAACATCTTTTTTTTGAGCACTGTTTCAGAAGTAAGTAGGACATACGGTTATAAAGATATTGACTTTGTTGTAAATACTATGCAAAATAAGGGACACATGAAAAAAGATCATTTACACAGAACATTACTTGTTTCACCACAGAGTCTTCAGATCTGTGGAGACCTGAACCAACAAAAAATGCCCACCCTGATGTGCTGGGTCTGCTCTAGTGCCCCTGTAGTCTCTGTGGTGTCACTCTACAGGGACACCAGGTGAAAAGAGCCATAAAAATAGCAGCTGACTGGACCCTTCACATTCTGACTTTGGACCCCAGCTTTAGATAGCTCATCCCAGAGAATGAGTGAAGTGACAGTGAAGCACACACCTTAGATAAAACTTGTGCATCCTACTTTGCAGCCCAAGGGCCCACATGTTTTGGGACATACTGTTTAAAAGAATTAATGAGTCCTTACAGAAAGTGAATTTGCATCTGCTCTCTGATGAGCATGACCTCTTTTAATGCTGTTATCTGAATCTTTCCCCTCCCTGGTGGTTAAATGACATCAAAATCAGTCATGTTGGCTTAACCCACAGAGAGTAAATGTCCTCTAGACTGTTCATTTTCCTTTCTTAAAAAAAAAGCATCAAAAGAGCAAAGATGTTGTTATTAAACACACAGGACACAATGGGCTCCAGCTTTCTCGACCATTTAACTCTTCTAGCTCCATGGCTCAGATGTGGATGTTTTAATCATTCTTTCATTTACACAAACTGTTAGCAGGAATTTTTAAAGTTAAATCTAAGTGAGTTTTTCCCAACATTGGCATAACGTTCCCTATGCTTGTATGCCATATTTTCATCTTATGCCACTGACATTGTGTCAGAAAATGCTTGGCCATAAAACTGGTGGCTAAGCAGAGACCAGAGTCCAGCCCCAAGAAATGATTTGGATGCAGCCACGTTGAATTGGAGGGTGATGGAATTTAGCTGTACAGACACAAACTACACCACATTAATTAACCCCAGTGCTTGAGGAAAGTCCCTGAGCAGTTTCAGTTACTCATACAGAGGTGATCTCCATGGCCTTCAGACAGGTAGTGAAGGTCTCTCTGTCTCTGACTGCCAGTTTTTAGAGCAGTTTGGGCCAGAGACAGGACAGAAGGACTTCAGCTCCTTCAGAAAACAGCATTTATTTGCAGGATCAGGTCTCAGGTACCTGCTTACTCAGTGGCACCAGCCTGACAGGATGCTGCAGCACCAACAGCTGTGCTCAGTTCAATTCCCTCAGGTTGGGAAGCTCCTACAACACCCAGAGTTCAGTGGGAAAGGGGTTTTCTTACTGCCTTGTGCTGTCTCCGAGCTGGTGGGTTTGATGACACGATTGGCATCCTCATGCAGGGCACCGAACCAGTCTTTGAGCCTGGAAGCCAGATTCCTCAGCTCTTTGTCTGTGCAAGCTAGGAAAGAACAAAGCACCACACTGAGTCAGGAGCACCAGGGAAAAGCCTCTCCCCAGAGAGTCCATTAGAAAAATTGTGTTTATGGTCGTAAAGTTCTCCTCATTAAGAGCTCTGAAGGAAAAAGAGAAGGTCAGGGAAAAGGATGCAAGATAAAAAGAAAATGTAAGTCATTATGAATTCTAAGTTGTACTCAAGTAGTTCCTTGGAAGCTGACACGATTGGTGATGGAAGAAGTGCCAGGCAGAGCTCCCTGCTGGTTGGCAATTAGAGCTATGTGACTATTTAACTTAAATGTTTTCACCTTTTAGAATTCCAGAGAAAAATATCAGTCAAATAGATGGGGAGGAGGGACATCCTTGCCTAGACATGCTACTCAAAAAATTTGCTAGGGATAATTTATAACCACGTTTGGCTTAGGATAAGGCTATTATCACCATAATAGAAAATATATATATTTATACACAGAAAAAATTGTTATGTTGCTCTAGTTCTACTGCAAGTGAGACTCTAGCACCTCTGAAAGTTGTCATTTTGTTATCTAGGTAAAACATCTATTCTCTTATACATTTTACTGAGAAGTATCTAATTTTCCCAGAAATTTCTGCCAAGATATTAATGTCCAGGTGAAGCAAATATTTTCAAGGAAGAAAGCTGCATTAGCCATGAGTTTCTTCAAAAAAATTCTTCTTATTTCTGTATCATGTTTAGTGCTTAAAATTCACATGCTCAGGCAATTTTATTATGCCTGCTGTGCACTCATTCTACATTTTAAATGACATTTCTTGAAATACAGAGCAAGATTTTATGCCACAGAGGCAGACATATTTCACAGTCACAATAAGTCTTCTCCATCTCAGTGCACATTATAATATTCCTCCTTCCACCTTTCTGAAGAACAATTGAGTCCCACAGCTCTCCCAAGTTAAACTCACTGCTCCAGTGACAAGGAACTTGCTGATATGTCACGGCTGTTCTGAGGATTTGTTTGTTCTCACATTTTAGTTTGGGACAGGAATAACTCTGAAGTTAAAAATAGAAATTATAACCTTTTCAAAATTTGAGGGGGGAGAAAAAGAAAGATTTTCCTTTTTTTTTTTTTTTTTTTCCTGTAACATTGAAAGAGTTTGGTAAATTTTCCTGTGAAAGATAAAAACATGAAGATCATTATCCCTCTAAAGCTGAGTCCAGGTAAGGAAAAATCAGGTCTTAAACAAAACATCTCATCAATGTAAAACAAATGGAAGACAATGCAATAACAATTGTAAAGTGGCCTACCTTGCTGAAAAAGCTGACCACTTCATTTTCTCACTTGAATTAACATTACATTTTACTCATTGTAAACCATCTTATCTTTCCAAGTTGGGTGAAAAAAAAAAAGAGGATTCATTCGTCCAAGAAATGAATAATATAGTTTTATTGTGCAAACCTGACACTTATTAAATAATCATTGTGGCAAATGCCACCTTTAGGAGGCCAAGGCTGGAACTCTGGACTCCAAACATCCATTCCTGTGCCTTCCTGACCCCTCACTGTGCCTTCTGGACAGGTACACTGAGCTTCACAGACAGTCAAGGCCCAGGAAAAAAAGAAATAACAATAAAGAAAATACCATCTAGAGCCATTTTCCTGATTCAGATTTATGTACTTCCAAACACAAAGCCAACCCCAGACACCAAAGCAACCCAAAGCAAGCCAAATGCTTTGAGAGACACTACATTTGCTCCCAAACTCATCCTGTATGGAGGGCAGGAACAAGGAGCACCTCTTCTCCCAGCCCCAGCAGCCTGCAGGATGAACTCCCCAGGGCCAAATAAAGTCTCTAAAATAAATCTCACAAAGTGGTCATTTGGTGTAAATTGCATTGACTGGGGTAATTGGAATCCATGCTTTTAAATTGCAATACAAACCAGGATTGAATGCACAGCATAGGTGGGACAGAAGTAATTAATTAATGGTAAACAGAAGTAATTAATGGTAAATCAGACTTGAAACAACTCCTCTCTATAATTGAGCCAATCAAACACGTCAGAGTCTGTAAAATGCCATTTGCAATGCAGCCATTACATTTTTCCATGTCTGTAACTTCAGCCATGTGGAGAAACAACTTTTTTGGAGGGCAGTGTTTGAGAGTGGACCCTGGGTGAATTTATTGCTCTTGCTTTTGCTGACCACAAACCCTGCAGATTTCCTTTGGAATTTGATTTGAGGCATGATTGACAGTAACCTCAGAACTGGAGTTTTCTGCATTCTGGATAGTTTTTCTGTGAAGAACTGAGATATTCCTTAAGCATGCTGCTTCAGGATGATTCCACAGTGAGTATGATGTTGAGGTTCTCTCTTAGGACTGCAATCTTTCTTCACTAGAATAAATGCTGTTTCATGAGTCAAACAGGAGCCAAATTTGCTATTAATATGGAGTGAATAATAAATTTCTGGACAAGACATCAAAATTTTAATGCAAAGTTCAGTTAAATTTCTATTCAACTATTTAATACCCTCAATCTTACTTTCTCCTGCACATTAAAATAGAGGAAGTATCCTTCTATTTTACATTTCTTATATTAAATTTTATTTTAATGCTACCACGACTGGTTAAAAATATCCTGCCTTTCTACCCAATGGAACTGCATTCCATTTTTATTTATTTCATTTGAGCATTATCAGAGGCATATAATCATCCTGAATTTGTTTGGTTTCAGGCACATTTTGAACACTTGGAAGTGGATTGACATTCAGAGGGAAGGAGTCTCATACAAACAAAGTCAGTTCTCTGGCATCCAGGAACCACAGCACACAATGTTTTATTTCTGGTGGTAGGGCCCATTAGTTGTATATCAAACAATTAGAAAGCACAGCTCTGAGGAGCCCCTCAGCTGAGATCCTTATATATAAATTTACATTAGTAGAAGTTATAAAGCATTTTTAAGAACCCTCTTCATGAAAGATGCAGTGCAAATGTACCTCTTCACTATTAATAGAAGTTTCAAGTCACATTTCTCAGATGAGAAGAACAGGGCTGTAGGAGGAATGGATGTGATAATGGGTCTCCTGCTATTTGAAGATTTATAAGGAGAGAACACCACGGTTGCAAACAATATGGATATTGACAGGACTTGAAGCACTGATTTAAAAATCCAGGCTGAAGAGAATCACCAAGGGAGGAAACTCTCCACAGCCCCTCTCCTGCAACTGAGATCTGTCCAGTCAACTGTCAACAACCATTTAAAGCTCTGGTGCTGAGAAACACGAGTGCAAACATATGTAAATGGGCATTTCCACTGGTGTGTATCTTCTCCAAGATAAGAGACCCTGGCTCCAATTCATTTCCTACACCTTTTAGAGCGAAAACAACCACCATTCTTTACCTTTGCTATTTTACTGATGTCAACAGAGGTTCTGCTTTAGCAGCCATCTGATACCAGATTATTATTAACTGCTGGATCCTTCCCTGCTGATGGCTTTGATGATCTGCTGACAGCCCACTCTGAGAGCAGCAGGCTGGGATGGCTGCTGCAGGCAGGGATGGAGAGGCAGGCTGGGTAACACCCAGCTCACCAGCCTGACCCCAGAGCACAGTCCCTGCACCTGAGGTGGCAGTGGGACCTCGAGCAGGGCAGAGTCTGTCCCTGCTCTGAGCCTCAGCAGTGAGAACGCAGGGGGAGGATGTGAGAGCTGCTGGACCCAACAACATCCTCAGATCTGCATCTGCTGATGTGACAAATTATCCTGCAGAAGTGATTTATTAAAAAGCAGCTAAAGTGCAGGTTTATTCCCAAGGGTGAAGCACTTGGTCCAGCAGTTATTTATTCCTCACGAACTGAAAGCACTGTTGCTAAATACCTATTTTCACCAAGCAGAAAGAATTAATCTGACCTAATGGAAAGCCATTAGCATGCTGTAAAGGCTCAGGCTTTTATGGGCCTGCTTTTGTTATGGACTTTTGCAGCTCTACAGATGCTAATCTATATACATCGGTGGTGAAAATTAGCAGTATAATATTTAATTTCACTCTTTCAGATAGGGACTTTCAACAGTACCTAGTGATAGAAATCAACATTAAAACTGAACTTACCTGTAGATGTATAAGATTAAATCAATAGTGAATCACATCCCATTTTTACTTCAGCCTAGCAAAGAAATATTGTAAAATCTCCATCCAGTAAAAAAATAAAAATTACCAAGCCTCACAACTCCTACTGCAGTGAATTCTAAACAAAACTTAATATTTAGGAAGCACATTCCTGCATGACAGTATTAGTGTCTCACTTGTTGCTGGAACATTCTGGTGCTGTGTGGCAAACAAGAAATTCAAGTTACAGTGATATGTTACACTATTTCCCAACAAGTAAAGTATGCAACCAGATTCACAGAATGTGTGCAAAAGGTTTTGTGTCATTTGGCTTCCCTGTCACCTCTCTGGCATCTGTCTGTTGCCTTCTCACTCCTACTGTTCTTATTCTAATAATAATTCTTACAAATGGTGCTACATTCCTACCAATTGCATGTGGAGAGACTGCTTCTTTGGGTTCATACTATTATATAATACTAACTAGTCTCTTAGGTGGAGATTGAGGAGCCCTGATTGCCAAAGGGATGCACCCCTGGGAGGTGGAACAGCTTCAACTGTTTCTGTACTGTAGAAGGAAAGAAACTGAAAATGCAGAGAAATAACAAAAAGGAAAAAAAAGTTAGAGCTTTAAAAATGCATATTTAATTACTGAATTTAGTGTTCTTCTTATGCAAATTAAATCTTCAGCTCAGGGACATGCCACTGCTTTTTAATAACCTGCTTAAGGATGCAAATGTGCTGCCATGGACCAAAACCAATGGGTTGTGGTCGAGGTGACCAGCCACAAAACATAAATAAGAAATAGAAACCTTTGCAAGAGAGCCCATGGACTGAGACGCTTTTTATCCCCTGAGCAACAAGAGGTAGTGGATGTATTATTGGAATCCAGCCCTGCCTGCTGCCTGGCTCCCCAGCAGGAACCAGCTCTGTTGGTAGCACATGTGAGTGGTAACAAATGGTCCAGTCATTTGTCCAGTGAGCCTGGAGGACAACTCCATTTAGTTTTGATTAAAATGTGATATAGCAGGAACCTAAGTGACATTGCCCAATAGTGATCTGTTCCTCCAGTTAGAAGTAGGACAGGCATTATTTCAGCAATTCAGAAGGGAAAAAACTCTCATTTTTGTATTTTTGAAGACTAACTCAACAAAATTATATGGTAAAATATATTTAAAAACAATGTGGCAACACTTCTTAAAAAGGTTTGACATTAATGTACCTTAGCATGGAGGTTGACAGGAGATCTTTTGTTCCAAGTGCTAATTTTTATATTATCTTTGTATTTTGCGTGCTTTGTAAAAAGAAAATACAGCAGTTTTAACCTCTGACAAACATAATTACATTTTCTTGTAGGTAAGTCACCATCTTATTACACCCTGCTAAAATTTTGTCCCCATGGGTGTGGATTATTAAAACAGGCAGTTAAAAAAATTGTAGCATCTTTTGGGCTAAGGGGTGGATCTGCTCCCAGAAATGCAGAATAGTGCTCTAAACACTGCTGCTGCAAGAGCTGGTTTGAAAGAAAGCATCAAGATGAATTCAGGGCTAACTTCCCACTTACAATCCAACTCCACACAGATACATATAAACATGCACACATCTGTGTGACTTGTAGATGACTCCCAAGTGTTTTATATGTGATATTTTGGTGATGCAACTCTGGTGATAATGGCCTTCACAAATATTTCACTGTTCGTGGTTGGAAGGAGTAATGCTCTAATTTGCTCTTTTCATTGAGGCCACAGGCAACCTCTTATAACAATAAAATATAAAGTATTATGCCAATAATTTTATGAAGTAGAAAGGAATGGATTGTTTGCTGTTACTACAAGGAAAGGTAGTGCATTCCAAATGTGCCTTGCAAGTCCAATCAATGAACAGCTCACATGTAAAATCACTCCTGTAGTCACCCACACTTCATGACAAAGCCCTGCGTGGATATATTTGTCTAACTGCATTTTTGGCACTCACTGGCTATTCTTCCACAGCGTTGACACCTATGCTGATAACCACCTCTGATCCTTCTGTCACTTGTTTTGCCTTGTCTTATATATACAGCAACAGATGCCAAGATCCTGCAGTTCAGACTTTGAGATGATTACAGGAGCAGCTGAGTTATTGGGAAGATGAAATGGGCTTTGATCTGAAGCTTCTTTAAAATGGCACATTTAAAACACAAAGCTCAGCTGGAACTGTGTGAACGAAGATTGAGAGCTACAAAGCTCCCTCACTAGTGCTGGAGGCAAAGTGTACATCTGCTTTCCTAGTACTTACTGCTACTTCCTTTTGTGCTCACATTAATTGTGAAACCCTGGAAAGTTCATCTTTGCCAGGTGATTAAGAAGCCTGCAGTTCTATTTTAAATACATCCACACTATAACGGTGGTGGGGGACTGTCAGAGCCAAGCAGGAAGCCTGTGGGAGGAACGTCCCTTGTGACATTCTGGCCATGTCAGGTACTAATTAAAATGTTATCTCCTGCACGGTTCTTAGCCTCCCAAAATTCATTTGCCAGCTCACTCTAATGCCCTCATTCAATTCTGTCATAACAACTGAAAGGTGGAATAAAGTTACGTCAATTGAAAACTAAAGCAGAGCAAATAAAAATGTCTGACTGAATGGACTTTTCCAACAGCTCATGCAGTGCTCTGGAAAAAAAAAAAAAGGCTTTATAGAGTCATCACTTCCCTTCCTACCTTCCTTCTTCCCTCCCTCTCTCCCTCTCTCCCTCTCTCCTCTCTCTGTTTTTTACAGCCTACTCTGAACAGATGTCCCCAGCAGATCTCAGAGAAGAGACTCCAGTTGGCTTTAGCTGGACAGTGCCTGTCCAGCTCTGGCCAATCTTGGCAAGAGGGCTGAGTTCTTTGAAAAACTGACCACTGCTCTGAGTTTAAAGCAGTGTTTAAAGTAAACACACAGCTCACAGCCCCTGGGAGGTTTTCATAGATATTTGACTTTGCTGCAGACAGCTCAGCAGATATTGCACTCTAAGGCATTGGGAATAACAAATAAGCAAAGCTGGAAGAATAATTAAGAGTAGAAACAAAACTCACTGTGGTTAAAATGAAGGAATTGTGGAAAAGTTGTTTTTAGACAAAGAGTATAGGCTACCATAGTGTGTATATTAGGGCTTTAAATGGAATTGTTTCCCACAGACCTTCCAAAACCACAGCTGAAAATGTTAGAGACAACCTGCTGAACTTCACATCTAGGAGGTTGTTTTGCTTCACTTGCTGAACAAAGAGAAATTTTAGATTCTGATCTTCAGTAAAAATGTTCTGAGTTACAGTTGTAAATAACTTGAGCTGGTGATGTTAAGGGCAGCTGCTACTTTCCATAAAGAAAATGGTCTTGAGCTGGAAAGAACAAAATTCAGGAAGTAAAATTAGTAATTTGACAGCATTTGAGAAGAAATGGGCAGATCTATTTATGTCTAATTGGAGCAGGAAAGCAACAGTCAAGAATAAAAATGAAAAGACTATATATAGGGGGAAAAGTAAAAATACAGGGTGATTTCACAGAATGCCTATGTTAAAGCATAAGCACATGCACCACTTCTCAAAAAGAAGTTGAAAATATTACCATATATGAAATGAGCTGTAAGAAACCCTTAATTTTTACAGTTCCTTGTGCAATCACTGATAGACCTAAACTGAATTAGGAAAAATTCTAAAGTTTTTCTTTTTATGGGCAGCAAGACCCAGATGCCAATGTGTGCTGTGTGTGCTTGTTTTGGAGGTAATGTTTGGGCTCTCCACCCCCACAGTAATGATCATTGCTTTACCTGAAGAAAACAACTGCAGAATATTGTACAGAAAGGCAAAGGCAGGACTCTCACTGTGCAGCCTGAGTGGGTCTAGCACAGGGCATTTCCAGGGTGACAGTGAGCAGTAGGACTGATCTGCTTTCTCACAGGAAGAAACCCCTTCCTTCATCCCAGAATCCCTGCCAGGGTATCAGATACTGCCTAAAACCTGCAGAGGAATCCGGGATTTGATTGGAAAGACTCCTTCTTCCAGGAACTTGTGCTCTATCTGACAGAAGAAAGACGGAAACAATCGAGTAGATTCACTTAATTTTTACTGGAGCCCACCATCCTTATTGTCTTCCTGAGGGACCCTTGAGAAGCGACAGATAAATCCAATTTGCCTGTGCTTGAGCAGGATGGAGAGAGAGATACTTGTGAGTCAGCATATGCCAGCAGAAGCTGGTTTTCCCCCTCATTAACTTTTTTGCACATCAGCTGATTTTTACTTTATACTGAGTGCATCCCTGTGCTTATTTTCCCTGTTCCCTACAGAATGTCATCACATCTGATACCACCAGGGCTTCATTAATGTAAAATGTTGTCATGTGGTGAATTATTCTTAAATGGCAAAACACAGACATCCCTAGAAGAGAAAATGAGGAGCTGTTGGACAGCATGTGGCTAGGAGCACTTGAAGGTGTCCCACAGGAATTCCTTCAGCAAATTGTTAGGAAACCTGATTGAAATTCAATAAGAAAGTGCAAATGAGACAACATAGCTCCCCTGTGGATTGCAAAGATCCCCTAGCAGGAAATCAGAACTATCTATGCACTGCTGCACCTTGCAAAGGCAGAAATGCACAAATACCAGGAGGAAATGCAGCGCCGTGACCCCGCGTTCAGGGCAGCAGGGAACAACCAAGAGGAAATCACCTCAAGGAAATACAATAGCCCTGAATATTGAGAACCAAATTTGCATGGATTTATGATCTGACTAGGATTTTATTGGAGCCATTTGTACACCAGAGCAGTGCCATTAACAGGAGGGAAGAGCAGGAAGAGCAGTCGGTATGCGAGCAAACACTCTTGTCTGGGATGGCTCATCAACGCTCAAGAGCATCCATTAACAAAGGCATTAGAATGCACTTCTCATTAGATGCACAAGAAAGGGCATCCCAAGCAGGGGTTTGGCTTCTGGGCAGACAACTCTGTTGTGTGGTGTGAGCAGAGGGGCTGTGGAAACTCCCCAAAGGCCAGGACCCCAGCTGGGGTGAAATGAATAAGCATCTCCTCCCCTGCAGAAGCCCTGCTTGGGAACTTGCCTGAATCTACCCTGGCAAAGGGCTGGAGTGGTTTCATTTTTAACAAACTTTGCTGCTTTTGGCTGAGGTGGTCACTGACACTGTTCTGGCCTCTGTTTCTGGACCAAAGAGTTGGAGTCCTGCTAAAGCACACAACAAACTCCTTCAGGATTAAAAAAAAAAGGATAGCTAAGATGAGCCGAGTGTCAGAGAAGGCTGCAGGTAAAAAAAGGCTCAAAATACTCACTGTTGTTTGCTTACTGTAACATGTATTACCTCATGTAGCTACAAAACTTCATTTAACAGAGTAAAGAAAAATATGAGATGGGCTTACTAATGAGCACCTGGCACTTAGAAGCTGTGGGAATCGAAAACTTTAAAAAAGTATGGAATGTAGCTGCAAACATCTCCTACTAATGCATGTTTTGAAGAATCATTTAAAGAAACGTCAATTCTTTTCTCAGCTCTTGATGTGCATTTGTGTATTTTTAAAGTCTTTTAGAGGCAGGATTGCGTTTTGTGTATTCAAGGATATGGTTTATTGAAAACGTCCCAATTTTTAAAAATGTTTGCACTATTAAAATATTTAACATCCAAAATAATAGAAAAGCAGCAAGTGAGATCAAAACCATCCTGTTGCATTATGAAAACCATAAGCTCTGCAATTCCAAAAAAAGATAAAAATGGCTTGTGTGAAAGGAATTTGTTTTGAAGAAAAAACATGACAGATTTGGAACTGTGGCTGAGAAAGCTTTGAAAGTGGCCAGGCTGACAGGGTGTATTGTAGGGCAGTTGTAAGCTTTTGTAGATGCAATTATTATCATCTCCCCAAAGCACAGGCAAGTCTGTGAGGAAAAAAAAAAGCAAAGAAGAGAAGAAAAAGCTCCCTGAAAAGAAGACCTCCTCCTTACCCAGGCACAGATGCTGACTTGCTGATGGCTTAAGCCAAAGTCAAAATATTCTGAATCTAATTTAAAATGTGGTCATTTTGAAGAAAATTAAAATCCTGGATTGTACCTGCTGAAAGAATGGGTGAGGAAAGAGAAATGTTCTGGATGGGGCAGCAGCAGGGCTCTGAATGGAGGTCTGGGTCANAGAGAAATGTTCTGGAGGGGGCAGCAGCAGGGCTCTGAATGGAGGTCTGGGTCAGTTCTTCCAGCCCCATCCCCTGCCAGCCCCTGCAACCCCCCCTGCAGAAGTGCTCTTCAGTAATTATTTCATCAGAGTGGCTGTGGATCATTGTTCTCAAAGTGTTTGCAATTAGAAAATTTTGTAAAAGGGCCAGCCAGGCATCCTGGAGGACTGAGGACTTGGAATGCAAGATAAGGCTGTACACTGTGCAAACATCAGCAGCTTTCCAGTGGCACCTCTGAAACTGGGAACTCTGAGGCTGTGCTGGTTTCTCTAAAGCTGCAGAGAGCTGTCTACAGGAATTCATCCTTTTGGAAAACAGTATTTTGCTTAGATTTT
>VZUA01087041.1:7401-18549 GCA_013401035.1 Horornis vulcanius
CAGCAGATACCCAAAGCAGAACCTCCATGATTCTCTGTAACTTAGAAATCAAAGAAAGGTGTTGAACTTCCTTGAGTCTCCTGCAGAGGCAATGTATACTTCAGCTCCACTCTTCTCCCCAGTTGCCAGGAATTTGACCCTGTTCTCTAAAGTCTCCCCAATTACAGCCAAAAAACCACCTAACAATGGAAATGAGATTTCATTGCCTATGGGCATTATCAAAAGTACTGCAATATGGTAATGGTTGCCCTGAAACACGAGGCAAAACAGGGATGTTAACGGTCAGAGTGGTTTGCCCCATCTTATTTTCTACCCATCCTCTAAGGCATGCTAGTGTATTCAATTAATGTATTCTGCACACCCATTTGTTTCTTTATCACATAGGGCAAGCAGAACTGAGTGGAAGCACATTCCCCTTGCAGCTACTCACAGTTTCTCCTGACTACTTCATCCCCACACCAAAGATTCCATGTAGGAGTTCAGTACAGAGCTTTGGGGGAATTAAAGACGTAAATCACGTAAATCAGATGTAAAAATTAAAGTAGTAAGTGGTTTCTTATCATTTCTCAAATGACAATTTATTCAGTCTACAGTAAGTGCTGTTTTAGATAATGCTTCCAAAAGCGATACTAATACTCCAGCATTCACCTCACTTTATTTCCAACAACAAAGGCCAGAAGAAGTCAATCACATTTGCAACTTGATGAATACGGGTAACATTCCTCATCTTCCTGAAAGCTTTTTGACTCAGTAGTTAAAAAAATTTTGGGANTTGGGATCATCTCAAAACTTTGCTGTTATCATGAAAGGCATAAGGAAGGATATAGGTACATTATTTATAAGTAGGATAACTATGAACATCGTTACACCAATAAGAAAACTCCCCAAGATATTACAGAAATTGATTTTTCTCCTGTACTTAGTTCTCAGAAAAGCTTGGTAAACATCCAATAAAACCAAATAAGTGGGAGAAAAATATTCTGATCCCCTGTATTAACACCACTGCTTCCTGTGGGTTTCAAGCCATGGTCCCAAGAATCAGTGGGTCTGCAGCCCTCTTTTAAAGGCTTTATACTGGGTAACTTAGAAAAGCCAGTCCCCTTTCAGCACATCCCAATGATCTGCACAGGATTCTATGCGCCTCCACTGGAAAGCTACTGGGATCCTCCAATCATGGAAGTTCAAAGCCCACTGTCTACTTACCAAGCTCATGTTTGGAGTGCATATGGTTCACACCTGGGCATTTTTAGAATTATTACTTTTTTTGTACGCAACACCTTTTTAAGAAAAACACAGGCCACACCACATTTCAGTGGAGAAAACCTCCAGTATCTTTATCTTTGAAAATCAGAATTTTCATTCAATTACAAAAAAATTAAGCACACATGCATTACCAATGCACAGAACATGTATGACACATAATATTTATGAGATTCAACTTCAGATAGCTGGCTCAAACTGAAAGACATTTTTAAAAGCCCTCTAGACAGAGACTAGAAGGCAAATGTCCTGACTAATGTAGTACCACAGGCAGCACATTACAAATTGATTGTCCACCAGCCATCAAGAAGAAAAAAAAACCAAACAACTGTGCTTGAGTTTTCTCCAAGTAATAAATGTAATTGATATATTCAAGTAATGCAATATCTGAATTTTAACACAGTTTCCCAGTAAATACCAGTTCTGGAATCCTTAGTGAAGCAGTGTGAAGTACCAAACTGTTTGGAACATTTATTTTCCAAAAACAACCCACCTTTATTCATTTGTAAATATTTATCAAACCTGCTAATAAGCCAAGATGTATTTATAACAAAAATAATCTCATTTCCACTGAAGGGCATATAAGATTTGAGTCAATAATTTGTCTTTATCATGCCATACATTTTGGGAATCAGAAAAAGGCTGCCTGTAACAATACAGTTACCTCTAATTGAGAGGAGAAATTTTACTTTGGCTGTTTTGGCAGTCAGCTGCTTCTGAGTGCAAAGAGCACTAAGAGACAATCATTCCCATATTTTTAAAACAGGGACAAACAGGAAGTCAGAGGTACAGAAATATTCCATAGCATGTTAAAATAAGTGTGATGTTTGAGGATGGCAATGCACGGGTTGTTTGTTTAAAGCAATGCAAAAAGATAAAACTTCAGGTAGACAAAAAGAGTAATGAATTTAGGCATAAATGCGACAAAAAACAAACAAACAAACAAAAAAAAAACACCAAACAAACAAACCAAAACCAAACCAAACTAAAAACTTACAGATTATGCCTTTATAGAAAACATCTACTTAGAACAACTGCAGTTGTAGCAACAAAACAGAATCACCTTACTTGAAAATGTTTCTGCTTCTGGAAAGCCAAAATATGATAGGCAATTCTAAAACTTTGTAAGTGAAAAATAGCAAGAGCTGGGGGGGAAAAAAAAAAAAAAGGCAAGCTTAAAATTCAAAGAAACAAGACACTCAGAAACTCTTGACCCTTAGGTGTGCAGTACCAAACTCGCCAGCCAGAAGTTTTGTCAGCCAGCACAGTCTCACTGAGTGAACCAGATTTGTCTCGTTCCTGAGTGTGCTGGTGACACACTTCCCCTTTGTTGTGCTGCACTTCCACAGTCCTGGAACAGCACATCACGGGTAACAGCTATTTATATTGCCTCCACGTGCCAGCCACCTCCCTGGTACGAAATAAAGTAATAAATAACTGATTCCATACCTTCCTACTCATGGGATCCCAGTTTATTCACCTACTCAAAGGAGGGAGGACTCAAAGCTATTCACCTGGATTACAGGCTCGTAGGATTGTAGTCTCGCACCGCTCAGGCGGACTTCAACCAAGGCATTTTTATCAGAGAATATCCATAAAGCCAGCCCAGCCTGGAAGGAGGCTGGGAAGTGGCCTTCCTGCAGACACCGCCAGCCTCGAGGCTTTGCAAATCAAAACACAAGTTGTCAGCCCTTGGAACGTGCTCATCTTCTGCAGCACATCAGAGGGGAGAGAGGAGCACAGGTGCACACTTGCTAAGCTGACGACCTGCAGCCCTTCTCTCCAAGAATCCAGAACATGGACTGGGGAGCACAGTGACTCCAACAGTTGTCACTTCATGAACAACTGTGACTAGAAACATCTTTTGAAGTGCCACCTTGCCAGAAAGTACTATTTTTATTCAAACAACGACAACAGATTCTAATAGCAAACTGCCCTATGCAAACTGGATCAGGAGGCAACTATTCCATTACATGAGATGATAACCCAAACCCTATACTTTAAAAAATAGCAAAGCATACCTCTTCTAAGTATTATTTAGATACCTAATTAAAACTTCTGTGTGGAAATTACCAGCAGAACTACTATATAAAATGCTGTGGGAATTAATTAATTGCAGAAAAAATATATTAACTATTCAACACTCATTATGAAATTGCTAAATCAGATTCTAATTCAAAGCTCATTAATATGAGTGGAAACAGAGCTTGTATTGCGCAGTCATAAATGATAGAGCTGGTGATCTTTTCCTATTCCTGCGTAGAAATATTTGAGAAACAGATAGTTTCTCTATCTCTACCCATTAGCAATTGTGCCTCAGAACGTGCAGCTGAATATGCCCCTGTGCTCTGCAGGATACCAGATGAACTAACTTCTTGGTCTATTGCTTTCAGGACCTGCGAAAACTTTGGCATATTATGAAACAAAACAAAACAAAACAAAACAAAACAAAAAAAAAAAAAAAAAAGAGAAGCAGTAAATTATGATTAGGAAAGACTTGAAAGTAGCTCAGGGAACACTGCTTTACTTGAGAGAGTAAATATAATGCTAAGTAGCAAAACATTAACAGCATAGTCTTTGTTCAATGCTTGCTGCTCTGCAAGGATTAATATAAAACAAAGCATGATATTAGATACTATAGAAAAAGATTTTCTCTTTTCAAGCCCTGAATAACACTACCAAGTAGAACACTAAACCTCTTTACAAAGCACATCAGTTCTTTCAAACCACTCAGCTCTACATATTATCATCTTTGAACCAACATACAGTCAAGTAATTTGTCATTTGTCTTTTCAAATACAAACATACATATAACAGAGGTATTCCTTATTATATATATAGCTTTCTATTTAAAATACAAGGACAAAAAAAAAAAGCAAACCCCAAACTCATGCAAGACAGCAGAGGAGAGTTTTGAAACAACTGCAATGTTTCCGTCATTTCAACAACATCATAGAATTGTTGCCAAGTGAGGACTCAAAACTCCACACTCTTCGTGCAAACCCCTCTCTAACTGCAGAGGCATTGCCATCACTGAAGTGTATTTTCTGAGGTACTGCCTCTTTCAGAACGGCACAAACACAAAACTATGCCTCGGAGTGAAAAAAAAAAAAAAAAAAAGGGACTAACCAAACCTGCCCATGGGGAAAACAAATCTGACACAGCGGTTACTATTAATTAGCATTGTTATTTGTTCAACACTACGTCCAGTGTCCAAAGAAGTGTGACAGCCTGAACTAGGAAAATGCTACTTCTCAAAGCTGATAGCACCCTATTTCCTGGGCAAATAAGCTGCCTTTCAGTGCCACACCACGCACTGCAGCTCTAGAGAGCATCAACGTTAACAATTTACATCTATGCATCCTGCGCCTATGTACAGCCTTTAAAAAAAAAGATTAATTCAACGTTTAAAAGACATTTTAAAGGCTTTTTTTTCTGTTAAATGAAACTAAGGAAGCAGCAGCGGAAGAAAGGGGACTGCCTGACAGATGGTCACAAGCAAGCAGGTGACCCCTAAAGCTTTCTAGCTCTCTGCGAGTCAATTATTAATGGGGATTTCTCTTCTTACCGCCCCATCCCATGCAGAGAGGAGCAGCAGCAGCAAAACCTCATTCAGAATGCATCCATCCCGGCCAAGTGACTCGGGAAAGAAGCAAACCGGCAGCGGTGAGCAGATGGTGCGAGCGGAGCGGGAGCGCAGCGAGCCCCCGGAGATGGCGTGTCCGAGGAGCCAACCGCAGGACTTACTAACCCGAGCTCCTGCTAAGATGTACCGTGGGAGCTGCAGATCGCCCGGGCTCTGCGTCCCCACGGCTTTGTTTATCGGAAAATATTCAAAATGGAAACCTGACTCCACTTCTAAAAATAGCCGAATTTACTCCTATTCAACTTGAAGTCTCGCTGTTGAAGCGTGTGACAACAGCGAGCAAATACCTCGTCTTATCTCCAAAAGGCAGCATGTCAAGCCAAGGGGGGGGAAACTCCCAGACGAGCTCCTCAGGTCCTCAGTATTGGGTTCTTCCCAAGAACCGACACCAAGAAGGGGCGAGCGCGGAGCGGCCGCCCCCGAGCANCGGCCGCCCTGGCCGGGCTGCACCCCCGCCGCCCCCCCGGGGGAAGGCGCAGCGTCCCAGGGGTGCCCTCCCCGCTGGACGGGCTCTCGAGCCGCGCTCCTCGGGCGGAGCTCCAGTCTCGAATGCACGGCGCGGCTCAGCAGCTCCCTCGGCGCTTAACCCGTGGCCTTTGCGGTCCGGGGGCCGGTCTCAGGTCAAAAAACGGTGACGAACCCACAGGGTGATGGAGCTCTTGAAGAGCAGCGCTTTGTTTTGAGATGACTAAGTACTGCCATAACCCGCCCTCCCCAAGACATCAGATGCTCTTTGAGGCTTCTTCCCACTTCGCAGGGCGGGGACATACATAGTTGCTCGTTACTCACGAGAAGTTGGCCATATCTGTTTTGAACGGAGGAGAACACAAAATAAATAACTACAAGCCCGGGGCAGGGAGCTCCGGAGCTGGCACAGCTTCCATGAGCAGCTCGCGGTGCCGGGCGGGCGCTCCCCGCCGCAGGGCGGCCGCGGGCCGGGGGCTGAAGGCGAGAGCCCGCGGGGAAGCGCCGCCTGGGCCCTTCGATGGCAGCCGGACGGAGCTGCTGCGTGGTGGTTTCAGTGCTTGCTCTTTCGAGAGTGGGGGCGGCGGGGGTGGGAGTCGCTTCTTTTTTATTTTCTTCGGAGGCAGAGAAGTGAAATTGAAAAGAACGAGGTTTTCCTGTAAAGAAAAAAACTGCCTCTATCTGCCGCCGCTCCGGTCTTACCTCGTGGCTTTTCTAACAAAGTAAGAGCGGGTGAAGTCGCCGTGGTCGTCCAGCCACGCTTCCACCGCTTCCTGCTCCGGCGCGGGGGAAGAGCAGCGCTCCATGCTCCCGCGCCCGCTCTGCCGCCTCCCGCCGCGGCTGCCGGCGCTGCCTTCCCCCGGCCTGGCCCGCCTTACAGCTGCGGTGCCCTCAGCTCCCACCCCCGCCTACGCCCCGCTCCCAGGTGTGCGGGCAGCAGGAAGCCCGGCCCGCGGCACCTCAGTGCATCTCCGGCCCAGCCGGCGGTCCCGCAGCGGGCAAAGCCGGCTCCACCTCCAACACGGCCCCGCCTGCTTCGGAAAAGTGGTAAAGCGAGTGTCACTTTGGAGGGTTGCGCTGTCGGGTGTCAGCTTGTCGTCTTTGACAGACCTCAGCCTGGATATGAGTTTTAAAGCCCTGGCTTTACAGTCCTTCATGCCTAAGCACAGCTTAGCTTTGGGGATGCTCAACACACAGCTCCTACTTTCTGAAAATTATCTGGAGCTGAAATTTTGGTTAAGACCGAGCACCACTTTCATGTATTGTCGTTCTGTTCTATGATGTGCACGTGCACACATTTATAATAATTCATACTCTGCATTCACAATACACCCTTCACAAAGTCTGATGCATATCTATGGCTTCCTGTGTTGCCACACGTGCAGTGTCTTTGAAGGTAAGGTAACAAATAGCAGAATGCTTCAGGGGAAGGGAATATACAGTCTTGCAAATTATTCTCCCGGGTAGTCAATTGACAGCGATTTTAAAAAATGTTTTCTGTTGCTCTTAACCTTCTTTTGGGTGTATATAGACACCTGACGCAGAGATGTATCTCCTGTATGTAGAAAGGTGGGGTTCTGCAGCTTGAGAAGGAACTGCAGCAGGAACTTGACAGTAAAGGGATTCAGAGCCTGTCCATGAGCTCGAGGAAAAAGTTTTATCTTCCATGTCTTTTGTGTCA
The DNA here is from genome assembly GCA_013401035.1 of Horornis vulcanius. NCBI lineage: Eukaryota > Metazoa > Chordata > Aves > Passeriformes > Scotocercidae > Horornis > Horornis vulcanius. The sequence continues at coordinate 14,454 of VZUA01087041.1, forward strand.
CATCCATGTGTAGCACTGACTTGGATACGTGTGTCTTGGCTGTGAGGATTTGTGCGTAACTTGAGGCACAGAGGAAGGGAGGTTTTACATGAACGTTACTCTGTTGTAAAGGGAATCTCAGGGGAAATGTTGTGCATAGTGACCAGAGAGCAAATGTGAAGATAAAGCATAAGCCAGTTACGCGCGGCAGGAGTGAAGCTGCTGTTCAAGGCAAAATGTTTCAGCAGGGAAATACAGAATTACCAAGCAAACTGCATGAACAGACAACATGGCAATAAACGAAGTGGATGTTTAGTGCCAAAACCTGGAAAGAGTGGTACTTTAGGAAAAAAAAAACCAAAACCCATTGTGTAAATCACAGATTTCTGCACTAACCATTTCATTTCAGAAAAAGTGTTCTAAGGCAACAGTAGACATGGCAGTTAAAGCTCCTAAGCTAGGCAGAGGTTTTGGAGAATGTCACTATGTTAAAATGCTTAAGTATAATAGCAATATAAAACATACAATTATAGAATGCAGATTTTATGAGTAACTGAAATGTCATTCCCTGGATTGTTTTATATGGAATATTGATCATGATACTGCTCATCCAGCCTCGAAAAGCAATTGCAGAATCATCAGAGGTGATCTAGACAGGAAAAACAAGAGGGACCAAACATATGGAAATATCTTTTTTGTAAAGAGGCAAAAAGAGTTTGTTTACAAAAGAAGAAATACAAATATATAATTTAATTACTGGTATTTAAAAAGTAAGATAGTATTTTCTCTCTGTCTCATAGGAGAATAACAAGGTAATGGTCAATGCAATTATGTCAGCTGCAATAGATAGTGCCTCATTTCATGTAATTAGGAGTAGCACTAATAGAAATAAGCATTTATCCTGTGTTAACATCCATTATGCCCCAGTCAGGAACAGAGGTTGCACCAAGGAGCACTGTAAACATGTAACATTAAACACCGGGCCAGCTGAGGAGCATCCAGCATCCCTGTACTCCATGTCACAAAGAACTGGGACCCGTGGCTGCAGCTGCTGCTGCTGGGGCCCCTATTTAGCCTGCAGATAAGAATCAGTGAAGCCAATGCAAATGATTATCTTCTTGTGAATTCAGTGGCAAAGCAACAGTTCAAAGGATTGCTACCCAAGCAAAGAATAGCATAGTCTTTCCCAAAAGAAATAAAAACGGAACAGTTTGGGGGGGAAGAAGGGGGCCTTTTCCGTATCGGATGAATTTCCATGAATAATAATGAACATGTTGTTTTCGTTTTTAAGGTGACAGGAGGGGACGACGGCCAAGCATAACAAAGAATGAATGGTCAAAGTGGAAAAAGTCTTCCATAACTTTGGCTTCTGAAGTGCTCTGAAAAAGCTCTCACCCAGCTTTCCAGTTTGTTTCCAGAGCTCAGAGGATAGAATTGATGTGGAGGAGCTCTAAACATGAGAAGGGCTTGTAGTAATGACACGCAAATAAAAATGTCCAGTTCAAGTTTAGAAGCTGCTTGAGAGCTCAGTGTTGAAGCCAGGAAGCTTTTCCATCAGTAGGCCGTGCTATTGCTGGTGGATGGAAAATTAGTTAGCTGAAATCTTTCACCTGATGTTTTGCAAATATTGTCATGTAAGGGGATTAAAAAGTGTGTGTGTGGGGGGGGTTGTATTCTCAAAGCACATAAGTTAGAAATTCTGCTAACTCAGGATAATTAGTAAGAATAAATAAGAAAGTATGTAACCAGAGGAAAAGTATTTAAGTGATAATTTATGCTCAAAGAACTCTAAATTTATTTGAAAATAATATAATTCTATTTTATTTCCCTTTAAAAGAGAAAAAATATAACGTGTCATATGTCAACATTATTGACTTATCTGACTTTAGATAAATTGAAGCAGCATTTAGCTTTGCTATGAAGTGGGAATTGGCTGTCTTTCTACCATCTCTTAAATCTGGAAAACAGTTGGTCCGTTTTGGCTCCTAAGTCAAGTTTAGGACTGTATTATATGGCCAGTGAGGCTAGAATATGGTAAGGCAGAGGAAACTATTCCACTTCTTTATTAGCCAGCACTTTGCTACGCACGCAGTGGAAGAATCCTAATACTAGTGAGGCGAGTTTCCATTTCTCTTCCATTCCATTGCATAAGGAGAGTGAAATAGTAACTAAATCCAATTCCTTTAAAATCTAATCTTTATTTAGTGATGAAAACACTAAATGATGAGGATGTCCTGAAAGTTTATTCTCTCCGTCCTTTCCAGATAATTGCTGGAAATGTTTCCCCAGAGCTGCTCAGCAATTGCATAACCTGCCCTGTCCTCTGGGATAGCAGTGCATATGTCCTACAGGAAGGCATGGAAAATAGTAGCTTCCTCCTATTTTGATTTAAATGTGATGGAGCATTTGCGTCAATCAAAGTGCCAGGCAAAATTATTGTTCATGTCAGGAAAGCAGCAGCTTTCTCAAAGCTGTTTGTAATGCATGGATATTTGTCTGGAAAACACTTTATCTCCTGAAAACTTTATCTCATGAAAAATGTAAGTTAGGATTTGAGTTTAGCATATTAGCATTTGATATGTAAATCTGCCCTTATGCTCAAATTTTAACTTTTTCTGCTTTCTATTGGAAGTCTCAAGATAAGTTGGAAAGCTGTTACCAGGTCTCTCTCTTTTTCTCAGCCTTCTCTCATTTAAGCTAAGTAGTGCCATATCTTTCAGTTCTTCCTTGAACATTGTGCTTTCCAGCCCTCTGATCATTTGTTTTCACTTTGGACATTCCCTAGATTGTCTCTCCCATTCCTGCAACATCTCACCAAGCTAGGATTAGGTAATCCAGCCGAATGCAGATCAAATCTCAATGAAGTGGAAGGAGTATTTTGGGCTCCTTGCAAACTCTGTTCCTGCTGATAGTCACCCTTGCTCATGCCTTCTTGGCAACAGCCTGATATTGTTGACTTCTGTACTCTCTGTTCCCTATTTTATATACTTGCCATGTACTCAGGTGCTGCGTGTATGTTTACCACTGCCTAACTGCATTTTCTTGCTCTTGAATATTTTTAATTTCATCCTGTGCTTGCAATACGTCTCCAATTTATCAAGCTGAATTCTGTGCCTGTCCTGCAATGGGTACTTGGCCAAGCTTAGTGCAGGTTTGTGGCAGGGCACCGGTCTGGGCAGTGATGGGGTTTGATACAGGTGGGTGAAACTGTAGGTGGATAATGTATGCACGGGGCTTGGGGGATTTTGCTTGGGAGGCGATGGATGAGTAGGAAATACAGAGAGCAGATTCATTCCAGGCCCTTGTCAATGGCATATCAAACCCTTTCTTCATTTACAATGATACCTATCTTATTTCTAAAGATCTTCTTCGCAATTACTTAGTAATTTTCAATTAGCAGCTGCTCTTATTGCTCGATTACTTTTACTAGTAGTTGTGATTTTGAATTGAAGTATTTGGTTTATACCTAGTCTTACAGATAATATTGAATCAAATTATAAGGGACTTGTTTTCCTAGCTGTGGTTGTTTGGAGATGGAGACTCAGTGGCAAACGATATAAATGAAAAATTAGTCAGATTTTTTTCCAGTACATACCACTGCAATGTGGGCATTCTCTCGTATACCACAATTCTCTGTTAAACTTCTCACATGTTAACCTATCATCTGGAGTTTGTGAAGTACCCCATCATCACAAGTTAATATCATTTGTCCCAGTAAAACCCTTGATTTTCTGGAGATGTTTTTTTCAGGACATTCTCCCATTAATGATCTGTTTAAAGGCACAGAGAGGTGTAGTAGGATCAACTCCTCTGTCATGGTTTAATCCACCTTGGGCAATAAAAATAATTTTGCCTACTCTTTGCTCTGGGAATGTGTCTGCTTGGGCCTATTGGTACTATTTCTTTCTTTTCACAGTGACTCCTTTTCAAAAATTAATTCCTATCTTGTAAGTGAGATTTCCTTTGTTCCTTTAATGAAAAACTTAGATTTCTCTGTGTTAGAATATAGGCCAGACCTAACTAAGTATTATTAGCTGGTTCTATATTAAGGGTCTGCCCTTCGTGTTATTTATAGCTCTATAACTTTTTTTAGTTTGCAGCTTTTCCCATCAAGAAT
>VZUA01087053.1:0-16827 GCA_013401035.1 Horornis vulcanius
CACCTGTCATATGCCCGAACAGCTTTTTTTGGGCACTTTTTTGTTTCTCCCAACAGGTAGATTTGGGGAGGGGGTTAATTCACCTGCTCCTATCACTCTTCCATCTTCCCATCCTGCCTTTCTCTCAGGTACACATCTTACTCTTCATTACACCACACCACCTCTAATTACACTGTTATATTTGTGCCCTTTCTCTACTTCCACTACATTTTATTGTTATTTATCAAGAGACGCCCTTGTGTATAAGAAAGTGCTTTGGGAGAAAAGATTGAACTCTGCTCCTTTCCTGTCTCCTGTCTCTTCCCACCAGCTTGCTCTTGGCACAAGTGTCATTTGAGAAAATGTTCCCTTGACTGAAATTTGAAAGGTCTCAGTTTTCCTCTTTACAGTGGAACACAACTGCTGACATTTTTCAACTTTTCCCTTCTCAACTTTCTTGGGAAATTGCAAAAGAGTCGCAATTTTTTCAAGCAAAGGTAGAGACCTTCAAGAACACATTGCTTTGGAGGTATTGTGGTTCTCCATAGGGAAAGCAGAACACTACCTTGCCTTTAAAAAACCTGAGCAGAGGTGAATTAAGCTTAGCAGGAGCCTGAAATGGCACCTAAAGGCCTCCCACTGCTTCTGCTAAATCAGCCCGATTCCAGGGCTGTTTCAAAACACATTTCCCACAGTGCCAATGGCACTAATTATAACTAATTCCAGCATAAAGTGTAGAGAAGACTCCACACCTGAGCTTTAAGTGCAGGTTGCCAGAGGCAGCTAAATAAGCTTAGAGAGGCAGAGATTCCTGCCAGGAACCAAGATTAACCAAGGAATCACAGGACATGGTGCACACTCGAGGTAAAGCATGAGGACAAGTAAGAACTTTACACCCCTCAACATTCCCATCAATCCAGGGCTTTTAAGGGAAAGAAGGGGAGTAGAAAAGGTGCTTTGGGTTAGATATCACCAACATATGGCCAAAATCAGGGGAAAATCTCCTGGGAAGATTTCCACCACCTTGCAGAAGAAAGGTGCTGAGACATTTTATTGTGGATGTGCTGCAGCAGGTAATTTGCTGTGCTGTACCCCATCCGAATTACATCATTCTCCTCTTCCAGTACAGTGTTAAACCTCCATGTCCCAGCACTTACCTTGTCCCTGTTCCTCAGAGCCAGTGGCATTTCACAGACCTCATCAGGGGTGCAGTTTGAAACACCACCTCTGGTGGGCAAGGCTGAAGTGAGCTGTGATCCAGGCCAGCTGTTAAGAACTGGAGAGGCAAGAGAGAGCAGGGAGAGGTTCAGGTGCTGGGAGGAAGATTCTGCACTGATCCCAAATGAAGTACAGATTCTAGGTGAATACATCTGCCCAGCCCACAGTGTGCAAACAGTGGCTCTTCCACCTCTGCCCTGGGCTGAGCAAAAGCTGCTGGACCACATTGAGCAGGCTCAAGCCAAGCAGCTCTTTTGGCATTTGTTTCTCCAGGTTTCCTTCTCCAAAATCCCAGGGAGCACTTACCTCTGGCAGAGCCATGGGGTTACAGAGATCCAGGGCACTCACTGACAGAGCCCTGAGTACTCCTGGAGCAAGTGAAACCCCAGAATTTACATTAGGCTCCATGGGAAACAATTTTGGGATGACCTTTACTGAGATAAGAGTCCCACACAAGTCCAAATACTTCTTTTTTTGACACTTAGACATCAGTAAGAAGAGAACCATACCAGAAGAGGTAAGGAGGAAAAGAAAGTAACACAGCAGTTAGGAAAAAGACAAATGAGGTAAACGCTGGATGGGGATAAGGCTCAGCTCTTTTCTCAGCAGTTCTGGGCAACTTGAATAAGAGTGGAGTTGATATCTCCTTTTTCCATGAGCTTAAAATGGCTGCTTTCTTGTAATCTATTATAGGTGTCATATTTGATATCATTGCAGAGGCATGTCTGGAATGATACAACAGCAAATGCTAACTGAGCAGAGACATTACTTTGACAAAACCCCTCCTTGCTTTTGTCTCCTCTCTCCAGCTGCACTGTTCCCACTCAAAACACACAGGCAGGGCTTCTGCATCTCCACAGGAGTCACAATTGGCTGAAGTGAGGGGCTGCAGCACCCTGCCAGCTATCTGTGCATCTGTTTGAGGCATTCCCAGCCTCCTGTGCTATCCAGGGCAACGTTAGCTGGTTTGTTACAGCTCTCTTGCTGACAATTTCAACAGCCTATCTCAGTCATCTAACCTCTGGGACTGTACTTTAAGCTGAGCAGCCCTCTAAGAAAAGCAGCCTTTAACACACCCCTCAGCAAACAGTGATCCAGATAAAGCACAGCCACTCCCCTCTGCTCAGGCGGAGTTCCCTGGACATATGGCAGCCTGCAAAATCTAACACCCCATCAGGGTCCCACACATTGTTCCAACCCAAAGCTTTAATGCAATGAGTTTTGTTAAATCAGGAGTAAATCACCACAGGCCCTCAGCCTTCAAAGGCCAATGCTGCCACTGTGAAGGGAGTCCTTTAACCCTAAGCACTGGACAGTGACCACACCAAAGCAAGAGGTGGCTATTTCAGCAGAAGAATGGAAGATGACAAGCCCTTGTGTCCTGTCCCAGCCTCCTCTCATTAGGGGTGGCAGTTACACTCCAGCAAACCCCAGCAGCTTCAGCAGAGGTTTTTGTATTGACTTAGCAGAAATCAGGACTCCAGTGTCTCACTGGGGAAAAATGTTTTGCCTTTGCCCCAGCAGAAGGAACTCCACCAGCAGCAGCAGTCTGAAATGACAGCAGGACCTGGACACTGAGGTATTTCAATGAGCTGGAGGGAAGCCTGTCACAAGCACACACCCACTTCAAATGTCACATCAAATAGCAAGGAAAAGGGCAGGGAAAGGCTACCTTGTCATGGAGGTCTTGCTCTTGTCTTGAAGCTGGACAGNTAGAGGGAGTCAGCTGAAAGGCAAAAAAAAAGGCAAGAGACTCAGAAATGCCCTTGTTCAAAAAGGCTTTTCTTGTTCACTCGCTACTGATGAATAATTTGTGATCACAGCCACTAGGACAGTTCTGGGAGTTCTGGAAGTTACCTGCTGAAATATTTAACATCAGTAAATTAATGATATAGAGCAGAATGCACATGCTGTAACCACGTGGCTCTGTCCCATTAGCTTCTCTGTGATTTGATGTGACATGTTTGGGGATTTCTGCTCTTTGGGCATTTGTTTCCTCTTTAGTTTCACTGGATTGAGCTGGTGACCTTTGCAGAGAGTGGGGAGGAGTTATCAGAGCTCCCCTAACTCCATCCTTGCACAACACTCACAACTCACAGTGAGTGTGGAGATGTCACTGCTGGATGAGTCCAAGGGAGGTGAGAAAGCAGCGCTGTGCCAAGACTGAAGTGCACAGGAATGGGTCCAAGTTTCAGTGCTCTCATTTTAATTAGCACTTGTTTTCTGTGTCTGGCCTCACAGACCCCTCCAAAGAGAGCACAGAGATGTCCTTGACAGAGCCAGGGCATCTCCAGTCAAGTGATCTCCAGTCAGCAAAGGGATGGACATTTGTGGGTGGGAAAAAGGAATTGCCCTGACTCCACTGCTGGGCTGGATCTGTGCTCCACACAGGAGATGAGACAGAACAGCTGTTTTGGAACCTGTTCTAGATGGGACCAGCCCTGTCTCAAGGCTCCAGGCAGAGTTTGAGCTGCCCTCCACATGCCAGGTGCCCAAGGAAGGTTGGTGAGAGCAGCACAGCTGAGTGTCCAACCTGACAGGAGGAATTACACAAAGGGGATGGCAAGCAGCACACACTCATGGCTTCAGCTTTGCATTGGTTTAATTGGCTCTTGTCCCTTTGCTGGCTTAATGGCCCTTCTCTGGACTTGCTCAAACACCTCAGTGTCTTTCCTGAATGAGGGGCCCAGAACTGGACACAGTACTCTCACCTGCTGAGAAGTACAAAGAGATTTGTTATGATTATTTCACCAAACTCAAGGGGAACATTCACTAGGTGTCTTTGTGCACACAGATATAGATGTGCACGTCTCTGTGCCCGTGTGTAGGAACTGATCATGGTCTATGTGGTAAGTAATAGAGTGAACCTTGACAAAATACTCTGCTGGGTCACTGAGGAGACCTACTGAGAAGTTTCTTTAACACTGGTGTCTCCAGGCTGTGGCATCCTTCAGAACTGGAGAACACAAGGCCTCCCCACCTTGTTTCCCAGGGGCCATCAAGACATGCCACAGCCTGCTGGCATTTCTCACCTTTCCCTCCCCCCTCTCCCATGAGAGAAAACCCTATTTACTGGAATTATTAACCAAATCCTTATTAATATCCAAGCTGTCTTTTATAACACTTTAGAATATTCTCAGGAATTCAATTCCCACCAAAAGAATCCTGCTTTTGTGAGTACAGAAGGAAGGTGAACATCACTTGGCTGCCTAATTTTTCAAGAGCAGCTGACCTGATGTGACTGAGTCTGGCCCTGCTAAGGACTCAGCATGTTATGAACAGCCTCAAACCCAGGGCACTGCTGCTCCAAGTGCAGACAAAATCAGAGCACTTTCCTGCTTTGCAAACCAAGTGTCCACCCTTTGTGCAAGAGTGTTTCTGCTGATGTTTCTAACTAATGGAGCAGAGAGTTCAAGACTCTGATTAAGAACTATAGTTTCTCAAGGCTAATTTGGTTAAGTTACAAAAATTATCCAACAAATATGACTCCTTCCAGGCGTGAAATTACCACACTGCCCAAGAGCATTTCTCCATGGAGAATGAGGGCCCTAATTTTCATCTAGTAACATCCAAATTCAAGGCTTCCTATAGGCATTAGAAGTTGTAACAGCATAAATAAAGGCATGAAACCATTAAAGGAATATGAGCAATTAGCTCAAACAAATGCAACATATGGGAAAGCAGGGCTACTTCAGTCTTTATCCTAGTCACAGTTCTTCTCTAGAATCCTTATCCTACAAGCACAGGTAAACAGGGTCATTCCTTTTCCAACCACCTCTCTTTGTCTGTGTCACACAAAGTGGGTGTTGTCCAAACATGGACAACATGTACTAAGCACTACTTTGGACTAGAAATAATGTCCCCCTCCTTCCTAGCAAACTGGAACAAGGAACAGATGCATTTGCCCACTTCTTATTTTCGGAGACTTGGGAGACCAACCCTAAACTAAAATTATTTGCATCCTGACCTCAAGTAAAATCTCTGATCATATTCCCTCCTGCTTCCTTCTGTTCCACATAATTTTTTTTTGTGTGTGTGTGGACTTGCTTTATACAACAAGACATTTTCTACACAAAGACAACCATTTCCTTTCCCTCAAGTTTTATCCACATCCACAAGCAACCCATTCCTTTATTCTCAAAGCAGTTACAGCATTATACACATAATCCACAAGGCTGCTGTTTCCTTTTGTTCTTACACAAAACATGAGAGCACAGCACTGTCTTATGGACACCAGGACACGCTGCAGCAAGAACTAGGATTTAAACCTGGAAATAACTATTTTTCAAGAGAGAAGTTTAATGGGGGATAATACATTAATCTGGATCTCAGTGATTTATTACTGGGTCTTGAGAATAACTGGATTATTTGTTTCAATTTCCTAACTGCAATTTCATTTCACTTGAAATGAAGCCTGTCCATCATGCCCACAATGCTCATTGCTAGTATCTAGATAGTTTCTACTCTCCACACCTCCATCCCAGTCTAGCAGCTTCCCCTACCCTGGAGAGAAGCTCTTCCCTACCCTATAGTTCCACTTCCCTAAAGCCTCCACAGATCAGCCTCCCAGACCTGGGGAAAAGAAGCAGAACTGAGAAATCAGCCCCATCTCCCTGCAGGGACAGAATGAAACACCAACCATGACACAGCACAGCTCCAGCCCACCACCCCTCTCCCATGAGGGGAGATCTCCATGCTCCCTTCCTCAGGCAGCTCTGTGATACTCAGCAGGATTTGATTGGGTTCCTGGTCTAGGGATAAGTCTAGATAGGTAAATGGATTATAAAATTGCTGTGCAGCTTTGGTGGAGACCTCTTGGTTAATCATAGATGCTGGAATAAAAGGAGATTTGAGAAGGCTGAATCTGGGATGTCCTTGGTGATCTTCAGCTTAGCACCCTGTTCTGATGGATCTGGGTTTCCTGAGGCATGTCAGGAATTGTACCCTGGCCCTGGGCATGTTTCTTCATTGCTTTTCTAGGTGGCACAGCTGTCCTGGCACAGCTGGTTCCTGTGACTGCAACAGTATTAGAAAGTGCATCTTAGAGTGGCATTTGATTAGCTCCACAAGCTTTAGTTAAGTTAATTTTAGACACTGCAGACAAACCCATCACCTCTTTGCTTAAGGAGTAAAGAAGAACTTTCCACACTGAATTACAAAGTGAGAATTTAATTTGTATTTTGCTCACCCAGGCAGGACCCTGATCATATCAATGCAAAGGACAGCAGGCAAATCTCTGTGTTGCCACAGCTCTGACAACGCCTTTGGGGGTGTCCTTTGGTGTTGCACCTGGTGAATACTCTCTGATGAGCTTGTTCCAATTAATCAGGCACACATTTACACACACAGCAGCCAAGGACACCCAACTGACAAGAGCATCTCTGCTGTCAGGTAGCTTCATGCATTTTTGGCACAACAGATGCTATAAACAAAAGCTTCTCAGGAGACTCTAGGCCACAGGCAAACCCAATCCTCACATCTGCTTGGCAGGGAACAAGGAACCCTCCATTTGGAAACCAACATTCATTATTTAGGAATTCAGGAATATTTAGGAATCCTCCCAGTCAGGGAGCATCTGAGCTCTGAAAAATAACTGGCTCCCCAGCTAGCCAGCCTGTGGAGACTGACTCCAAAATGCATGTCCTACATCCAGTGTAAGCAAAGCTCAGTGTAAATTGGAGAGCTGGGGCAAAGAAACCTCACCCTGTGACACCCTTGTGCACTCAGGACACCCAGACAGAAGTGGAAGGAAGCTGAATGGTGGGGGATGCTTCCTGGCTCAAAAGGCAGAGCTTAGGGACAGATGTCAAGGTGAGGCCCACCAAATCTCTCATTTCTGGTCTGAGGTGCAATCACAGGGCTGCCTCCTTGTGCTCCTTCCCACAGAACCAATCTTAGAGGCTCTCACCTGCTCAGCACAGGAGTGAATTCTGCCTGCTGCAGGTAAAGAGCACAGCTGGAGTGAGATTTCATGCTCAGAGGACTTCCCAGAAAAATCCTCAGGTGCTTAGCAAAGGAAACTGCTGGCAGGAAAGGAAGTGCATGGAATTGCATGGTAGAAATGACATGAAACCCACACAAGGCTTGCAAGCACCTCAGCACCCAGTGCCAGACCTGATGCTGATACCTCAGCCCACTCAAACTCAACAGCCCTGCTCTCACACTCAGCTGTGTCCCTGCTACTGAACTCACCATGTATTTTTCCAGCCCAAACCTTCCTCCCCTGGCAGGCAGACGGAGGGGGCCCAAGCCATTCTTTGGTCCAGCTTCTCAGCCCAGACAATGTCATTTCTACATCTCCTAGACTGCTACAAGGAGAATGCAAGTGAGAAAAAGCCTGATCTGCAGGCTGGCACCTTGGATGCTCAAGAGCTAAGGAAAAGCCTTGGCTGGGGAGCTCTACTCCCTGGATGACAAAGTCTTTTAGCTAATGACTATTTAATGTGCAATGCACAAGCAGTCCCTGGAGGGGAAAAAAAAAGGACAAGAACCATCTTTAAAGTGAAGGAAAGATTTGTTTCATGCTGTGGGCTCACAGCTACTGCTGAGACTCCTTGCTCCAGGCAAGGCAGAATAAAAGGGTCCATACAAGACCTGCACCCTGCTCCCAGGTGAGTGGTTTTGGGCATGACCTGTACTGGATAAATAAAAGCACCTTCACCTCTTCTCTTTAGAGCAGCAATAATAACCTCTGAACACTGCCTGGCTCATGAACAGTCTCCTCCATTCTGCTGACATGCACTGATTTGTTAATGCACCTTTCAGCTGCATCCTCAAGATGGAACACGGGACATTCCCAGCATCCCTAAAACCCTTTCTGAACCATCCCTTCACTTCTGCAGCATCAACTCTCAGTGCACAGCACAGGCTGCACAATGCTGACATCTTCATCAGCTGCTTCACCTGCCAGAACATGGAGAGGTTGGGCATTGGCTGAGTTCTTGAAATGCTTCTGTAAACCTCAATCTCAACCAAGATGATTTAATCTTAGCCTTCCAAAGCTTCTCAAAGTGAATGTGTGTTCATGCCCAGTTCTCACAAAGGAGTTTCAGTCTCTGAAAGACCTTATAGTCTATATTAACCCAATTCAGAGACACCAAACTGGAGACAGGGAACCAGTCAAAAGCAGAAGCAGGAATACAGCCACCAAGCCTGACCTTGGCTGGCTCCAGCCTCATACCTGCTTCTCCAGCACACACACACAATACTGGCTGCCAGAAAAGTAAATATTCTGTATTTATTGGATTGCTGCTCTAATACTACAGCACTGACTGTAACCCCAAGGTGTTACAAAACAAGCTTTAACTGCACTGATAATTTCCTATCCTTCAGGTATGGGCATGTCTGGAGAAGCTGCTATGAGTAATTTGCACCCCTCTGGAGTAGCCCAGCCTTTTTATTTTCTCTAACTGCATACAGGAGTCTCCACTCAGCTCTGCTCCCAAGCTCTCCCTCCTGAGGCCAGACAACCTGGGCACCAAAAGCCACCCACCATCCAGAGAAGGGGCACAGCCACCAGCACTCCAGCACAGGGGTGGTCACCAGCATCCCCCACTCTCCTGGGCCACACTCACACCTTGGATCCTCTCAGCCAGCCAGGCTGTGGCACTTCAGGAGCAGCAGGGCTTCCCAGCCAGCCCCAACACCACCATGGCACAACAGGGATGTCAACAGGGCAGGAGGCAGTGGTGGTTTCTGGAGGTGACAGTGGCCTTGACAGCAGTAGGACAAAGGGATGATCTGCACCCACCTGGAGCTCACAGAGGAGCCCAGGGTAGCAGAAACCAGCTGCACTTCCCCACATCTGCTGAGATACTGGGGATGCCTGGCTGGCAGTGCCTTGTCTCAAAGCAGTAACAGCAGCTCGGGGACAGCTCACAATGAACGCAGCAAACACAGAGTGAAACTCCCTCCAACACACCTGCAAGAACTGCAGCACATCCCAAGGAAGCAGAGAGGGGACACACTTGCCCACAGCCCAGCACAAAAGCAAGCCAGGCACTTCAGCATTTCAGACAAGCTACTGTTATCCATCCTAGCAGGGTGTGATCAAACCAGGCTCCAAACTCTGCTCTCTTTACAGGTGCAGGTAACTGCTGGTTTGTGCAGGGAGCTGAAATCCTTCTTCCACCCCTGGGAAAGGCTCTTTGCATAGCTCTCCTCCTCCTGCAGAAGTAAATGAGCATACAGCCAAGGGCAACAGGCAGGCACGTTGCATTATTAACCTCTCCTTTGCTGCAGTGCTAGAAGGACTCAGAGCCAGCATCCCCCAAAAACCCCACTGCAGGCTCTGAGTTGAGACCTCACAGCACAGGCACGCTGGCTGCTGAGCACCAAAACCAGAGACCCTGGGAGGGCTGCAAGAGGCACATCAGAAACATCTCTCCTGTCATCACTGCTGCACTCACCAGATCAAGCCAGTTAACAGAGTTACCTGGACACTTTTGGTGTCTTGCAGAGCACACAAAGCTGCTGCAAAGGCTCCAGAGAGAAGAGGAAAGTGCTGGCAGACAGCTCACAGGATGGAAGGGATGCAGATGGGAGTACTCCCTACCCCCATTTTAACCCATGAAGTGCTCACTCCAAGAAAGGATTGACTGCAATGCTCAGTCACTTTAGATGTTATCAAAATAATTACATTCCCTACAGAATAACAGCACTGAGATCACTTACCAGCTGCAACCTTAAGAAGGTCCAATCATGAAGTTCCAAACAAGCAGCCCACAGCCCTCTTTGTTCCAAAGAGTGTTCATATTTGTTTTCTTCTGAGAAAAAAAGGAAAATAAAGTGGGGTTCTTTTAGCAATATTTCCCCCGCCTTCCTCTGAGCAATACAATCACCAATTGCAAGGGAGAACAAAGATTTTTTTTTTTTTTGGTAGCACAGACCTCAACACACAGCCTTCAGTTTATTTTCTCCTTTTTTATTCCCATGCTGGGAATCGATTTGGTTTTCCTCATTTTTTATTTAATTTACATCTCACTTTCAAACCCTGAAATGCTTCTGTATTCTTTTCTAAATCAAGACACTATTTCAAATTCCTGCCTTTTAGAGACTCTTACATTAGCTGAGCAGTCAACTACTTTGAAAAGAATAAATTGTTTTATCTTCACTGCCTCTTAAAAGAAAGCAAAATCCTTGACCCCAACAAGTGTAATGCCTTCTACTTTTTCTTTAGTTCTATGAAACCATTTAATCCAGCCAGCTGTCTTTATGTCAATGCAAAAGAAAAGTTACAAACCTCCAGAAGTTAATCACAGTTCAAGGGGAATCTCTGACATGGAGGTTATGAAAGGCAGTAACCAAGGCTGTGCCTGCCAGGAGACAGTGCCTTGGAAAGATGGGTGGGCTTTGGATGGAGGCTCAGACCTGACTCAGCAAGGTACTGGCACAGGATCTCAGCCTCAAGAACAAAAAAAAGGGACAGATGTCAAGGGTGACAATATCTGTGCAGTTGCAAGATGATTCAGTGGTTTCTCCTGGGGCTGCCACTACCCTGGCATCTTGTTTCCTGGCAGCTAAAAACCATCTGAGACCCCATGATATTGAGGACAGAAATGTGCACCAGCAGCAGCACTCTGTAGGACCAGGGCTTAGTGGCCTTTCCCAGTCACAGAGGCAGAGCAGGGCTCAGTGTCCCCCCCTCACACCCAGCTCTTCTCTGCTAGCAGGGTCCTGCCAGGGCATTCTCCATCCCACCCATCACCACGGGCCACCACAGGCTGGGAGCACCAGGCTCTCTCTCCTCTGCTCCACCCAAGACTCAGAACAGCCAAGCCCACAGCAGCTCTTTGGAAATGGACACCTCCTTCCTCTAAGACCATGGCAACACCTAACACCCTGCACAATCACCCCAAAGTCAGCCCCAAGGACCACCCCAAATGCCACAGACAGGTCTTCCTCCGGCTTCTCCAGGCTAAGGAAAAACTGTGCTTAACCAGGTCCACAACAGCTTGGCTGACCCTTGAAGCTTCTGGCATCACCTGGCAGTTCTGTTTGCTGTAGGACAGGTCTCCTTGGCTCCTGGCTTCACAGCAAGTCGGTCATCCCCAGCCCAGCAGGTCTAGTGCTTCTGCAGGGCACTTCCAAACACCAACAGCTGGCTCTGTGATGAGATGAAAGGGAGAGAAAGATTAGAAAACACAACAGTTGCAGGTGGGACACAGGGAAGGGACAAACCCAGCCCGTGACATGCATTTCAGCCTGAACCCACAGGAGCACCTGGCATGATTAGAGCAGCTACAAAGCACCAGGCTGTTCAGGAGCAGTGCTGTGAAAGGAGTATCTTGTTTTATTTATCATTTGAGAAGCACCAAAGGAACAAGCTGCTGTCCTTGCTGCTGCCAGCCAGCTGGTGCAGCTCCCTGCAGCACACAGGGCTGTGCTGAGAGGTGCTGGGGCAGTCTGCAGGCACCAGAGCTGCTGGGCAAGGAACTCACCAACTGAAGCAGGCACCAAGAAAAAAATCAAAAGCTAAATGTGGCTTTTCTTGCACTAGGCAGTTGCCTTCACAGGTCCAATATAACCACACAACAGCCACAATTGCAGTACTTGAGCTCAAGCAAATTGCCAAAGCATTTGGCTGGATTGCTTCAGGAGGGACTACTGGAGTGCCTTTGGCTTAGCCAAATGTTTGACTGCATTTGTACCCAAATGTCTTCTGCTTAAAAGATTGTGAGTTTTGCTAAAAAACAGCCATGCAGAGGCCATTCTGAGCTGGAACATGAGCCAGGGCTGATTTTTAAACAAGGCACCTGGTACATCCCCTGGAAGAGCCTCTGCTCTCTGCCCTGGAGGTACTGTCAGACTCTAGAGCTTTTATCTGATCAAGGCCTCCACAGTGACTCCCATCATGTCATATATTGGCAGCAGGAGCAGAGGGACAGACTGTAATTTTCCACAAAGAGGTTGTCCAAGTTGAACTGTTAGACAAGCTCCTCAGGTTCTTCCTTTGAACCTCTTCCCATCCTTCACACATCCCAAGAACTACCATGGATAAAAGAGACAGCAATAAAAGCAGCCCCAGACATCTCCTGAGATTCTCCTTGAGGAAAACGTTCCCACTCATGAAAGACCAGCTTTGTAACAAACAAATGGCCTCAAAAACAGAGGGGAAAACCCTTCAAAACAACGCAGAAGTGGAGTCACTCATGAAATTGGAGTGGTTGATTGGAAAATCTGGTCAGCTGGGTCTGTATAGCAAACACCAAGGACCTGAAAGAATAAATCTGTCCAGCTACTGATACCATTTAAACAACTGAGGGATTAGAACACAAAGAGTAGCCACATAAAAAATTTTATATATATATATATATGTAAAGTTAAAAGATAGGCACCCAAGTGCAGAACAGGCAGGTTTGCATCTTTGTGACCATCAGCACAAGCATCTCTGAGTTCCAAGGCTGAACTTGGACAGACCCACCTGATTGGAGCTGTCAGCCTCACTGCAGAGTTTTGGTTTCCCATTATAGGAACAGCTCAAGAGGGTGCAGGTTTGATTTGAGCAGCATCTCTCTGCCAAGGATGAAAGCAAGGACCTGAGTACCCCATTTGTGACTTCCTCTCACATTGAAAAGTCTTCCTAGTGCACTCTGGCACCTGATCTCATTAAAAGGGAAGAGAGGGAACAGATGGAAACATAAAAAGAAACTGTCAGCTGCCAGCCACTGCTCCCATCCTGTCTCCATCTCTCTCCCCACTGCGGCAGGAGCACAACCAGCAGCTCTAGCAAGGACAAGGCCAGCAGGAGATGAGGAAGATTTCAGGTGGAATAGATGAAATATCTAAATAAGAGCTCCTTTTGTCAGAAAAGGCAACACATGAGAACTATGCCATGTCCAGGAACCCTCCTGTCCTTGCAAACAGCAAGGAGTGGTGTGCTGGCTGGAGCAGCCACCATGCCTGAATCCTTTCCAGCATGCCTCAGCCCCAGGAACCAGCAAACCCAGGAGCAAAGTCCCACCAAAAGATGAGCTGGGATCCCCAGCAGGGCCTGTAGGAATCTCTCATTCCTCTCTCCCAGCCTGTAGTTCAGGTATTGAAGCATTCCAGAAAGCCTCAGCAGACCCAGGGGACGTCACCATCCCTGGATGTGTTTAAAAAAAGACTGGATGTGGCACTTGGTGCCATGGTCTAGTTGAGGTGTTAGGGCATGGGTTGGACTTGATCTTGAAGGTCTCTTCCAACCTGGAAATTCTGTGTGATTCTGTGTCTGCCCTATAACCAGGAGCATAAGAGAAGAGACACAGAGCCACCATCCTTCTGGTCAAGGTGTTTGTTGCATGCCTGTCCCTGAGCATCCCTCCTGGTGTGCCACCACGGAGACAGCCCTGCAGCTTTCCCTCTCAAAGCAGCACAGGGACTCCCAAGGCAAGCAGGGCACAAGAGGAAACCTTCCCCATTTCCCTCACCATCCCCAAACATTTCCCTCTTTCCCAGAGAGAGAAAAAAAAGAATCTTCCTCTCCCCATGCCAGAGGCAGCACATGAGGTGGACCTTAGATGACAGTGAAGGTCACAAATTTGCACTCATCCAATTACAGTGCTGCCAGGTGTCAGGCAAAGGGACCAATCTCACAGAGGCTCAACCTTCCATATTTAGCAAGGAAAAGGTAAAGTCACAAGGGGAAGCAAAAAACTTGCATTCATCCCAGTGCTGGGAATGCTACAGGGAGACTGATCTATCCTCTCTCTGTAATTAGCCTAATTTGAAAGCAGCCTAGTGGTTTCAGCAACAGCTGAAAATCAGCTTTCTTAGTAGAAAATGGCATATTTGCTTGATGGGAACGAAATGTGCTACTGACAAACCTTATCTTGTCCATATCCTTGAGCATGGCTGGCTAGATCAACATACCTTTAAAACAAGTGCCTGGAGCAGTCCTGAAAGACTGAGAAAACAGCATCTCAGCCTTGTGGCAGAACTGTGATGCAGGTGACACTGCACAGGAAAATCAAGGTGTAAGTTTATTATGCATCAGCTTTTCTCCAGCAACTACCTACCAGCAGGGTCTTGTCCTAGAGAAGGCCCAAGGTGTCTTGTCATGGAGCAAATTCCATGTTTGTTGTGGGCTTAGATGCCCAGCATGTCTGCAGTCAAATTACAGCACCTGCCTCAGCCACCCATCCTAAAACCTTGTAGAGACTTGGAAAGGCACTGACCTTCCAGCTGATGCCTTCAGCCCTCAGCATCCTCCATCACTAAAAAAAAATCAGGAGAGGGCAAGTAAAAAGCATGCCCAGGCACCAGGAACCCCTAGAGGCATCCATCATCTGAACCGCTGAAACACAAATATCTACAGTCTCTGTTCAGCACAGCCTCAAGGCAGATCCCTTTTTTTTAACCCTCCCTGGCTGCTGCTCCCACCTTTTTAATTAGGATCTGGATGCTAATTTCTCTTAGACAAGTTCACAGCTACTTGCTGGGCTTAACACAATAATATGGCTTCAGTTTAATTTTCCTATGACTACAAGACAGACGTTTCCAAAGCTGTTTGGAAACTATTCTTTTTTTCCTGGCTGGTCTTTCCAGCAGTGAGAATTCCTTTAACAAATGATATCTATACAGAGATGTCTGGGATTAACCAAGCCAGATACATCAAACCTTCACAAGGAATAGCTGGGCTGCAAAGGGAGCTATGAATCTCTTTAGAGAGCAGACCCGGGAATTAGCCCAGCAATGAGGCTGGTCAGGAAGCCAGTTTGTTAAGTAACACTTCTCCAGAAGCAAAAGGAGCAACAGCTTTGCAGACTGACTGGGGAAGCCTCCAGCTGCTAACAGAACACAGCTCCCTCCTCAGCTGCTCTGAGAGCCCTCCCTCCCCACACAGAGGCAGCAGATCAGACAGCAAATCTCCCCTCAGACAGGACATTTGAGGCTGTAATGGCACCTTCAGTCCCTTGGCTTTGCTCCTCTCCACTGCTCAGCAAACTTTTCTGCCTCACTGGACACACTGGTCCCTGCATGCCCTCAGCTCGAGAGGGGACCCTGGGGAGATCAGACCAGCCCCTCCACGCTTTCAAGCTCACTGGGCTGCATCTCTGTGCAATCCTCAAATCTTGCACATAAGGGCAGCCTATTTTTTTTAGTCTCACTAGCAAACTGAGCTGAAAAGCAGTTAGGGAGGAACATTCACTTGGGAAAGCAGGATATCTCCTTCCCAGCAAGTAGCATTTGCAGGGCAGCAGACAAACTGGCTGACATTTGCAGAGAGCTCTGAAGGCACATAACCCTCTGGAAATGTGCATCATCAGTCCTGCTATTCTTGGCCCACTAAGCCTGCTTGTCTCCCACAAAAGCTGTGAGAGCACAACTCTTGCACGCGTGCTGTCTCCCTGGGAACTAATCCTACATTTGTCCTCCTTGACTTAAGTGTTCATTTGAGCCCACAGCAAAATTTCAAGGCCTAAAAACACCTGGCATGAAGTGAAAAACAAAGGTCAGGAATCAAGCACAACCCCTCCTGGGGATGTACACCCAACAAGAAACCCTCTCTCACTATGCTCATGATCTGGGTAAACAGCTGCTCTTGGAGACAGAAGCAATCCAAGGAACTTCCCAGCACATCCCTCCCAAAGCTCTGCTTGGTCCCTTGGCAGGGCAGGGGCTGCTGCCAGCATGGGCTTCCTGCCTTCCAAAATTCCCCCCTTGACATTCCCACTTGCCCCAAGTCCACCTGGCAACTTCACAGAAACAGCAGTTGTTCTTCCAGTAAAATAAATCCATCTGGAAGAGAAAAGGCAGCTGGCATCTGCTCCCGGCCAGAGCCCACAGCAGACATTTCTACATGTTTTATAAGGCTCTTTTTCACTCTCCTTCACTCCACATAAAGCAGACTGCACAGGTGATCAGTGGAATCAGGCACAAAACCATGGAAAGATTTAGATGGAAGAGACTTCGGATGTCTCTGGTCTAAGCCCTCTGCACAAACCACACGATTTCTGAGTTAAAAGAGATTGTGTGGGGAGGCAGCCAGCAGTGTTGGGTATCTCCCAGGATGGAGATTCCCCACCTCTCTGGCTCACAGAAGCCTTCACCTGCCTTTAAAGTCACCAGGCAGACGTTTGTCAGCTACAACACAGGCTCCAAAATACCGTGTGCCACGATCCCATAGTCCTTGCTCTGTAAGTTAACCTCAGCATACAGCTTCAACCTCCTTGGCTCTTTGAAAAGCAGGAAAAGGCTCCTATTGTGGGTGTTGTTTGTTTTGAAGCAGCCATGTGTTGAACCAAAATGCCAACTGTTTCATACTGTACAGCAGTCAGGCACTGAGGTTATCTGCCCTGCACACACAAGTGCCAGAAGATGGGTAACAGACCGAGAATCCCACAGAAATAAAAACAATCTCTTTTAGCAACCTTTATCTTTGGTCCCTGTTCTTCATGGCCTCTTGCAGCCCAACAGCACCAAGCAGGCAATATCAAGGCCATGGCATCACCACCATCTGTTTGGCTGCCTGGGCAATCAGCTGAATATAAACACAGCACATCAGAGATGGGCATCCAGACAGTTGATTATACAAACCAAAGGGATCAGCCAGGAAATAGTAAAGAGAGGCCTGAGTCACAAACAGCCTGACAGAGCATGTGGTAAATGGGCTGATGAAAAGGAGAAGAAAAAAGAAAAAAAAAAAAA
>VZUA01087071.1:0-11155 GCA_013401035.1 Horornis vulcanius
CATGCTGCAGTTGTTTTGTCACTGGTGTGAATGGTGTGTGGTATATTTACTGCCCTTTGCTCATGAAATGATCTTTCGTTTTCTGGGAAGTTTTTTGGTTAACCAGAATATTAGAAGGCTTTTGTTTGTTTTTTAAGAGGAATCACAATTACAATTTTTTATTTATACTCTTTTCACTTCATGTATGTTCTAAGTGCTTGTGGAGTGTTCTGAAAAGGCAGTCTGTTCTTTGATAATGGAATTACCTGTCTCTTTCAGTCTGCCTTCAGCCGGGAGCTTTTTATCACAGTCGCATGCACATGCCACTATCACATCCAAAGTATTTACTGTCTGCAATCTTAATGTGCTTTTATTACCATTTATGTGAAAATGTTAATTGAGGAAAGTGGAAGGATTTCTTCCTTCTGCCTTCTCCCCCAGTTCTAGAGTCCCCAAATTTTACCCATGCTGTGCTGCTTTGTGCTAAAATGCAATGAGGGGCTCACTTCTGATGTCAGTCACATGTATTCTAATAACTGGAATTTTCAGTTTTGTTCTCTTCCCGATCCCTTCTCTTATGGTACTCTTTCCTACATTCTTATCCTTTTATTTCCTTTCTCATGCTGTTTCTACCCCTTTAGGCAGCTGCCTTGTGCTTCCAGGGCACCAGAAGAAAAGCTAGGAACACACTGAAGGGTGTTCCCACTGCTTTCAGTGCCACATGGTCCCTGGAATGGGAGGGACAGCACAAAGCCTTGCTCAGCCGCTGCATTCCTGGGAATGTTCATGAATGTTGTGAGGAAGGGGGGGCATGTACAGAGCCTTTGAACTGTGCCCAGTGTGCAGAGCCATGACAGACAAAAATTTGGGTCCATGGCCTGGAAAGACTTGAGTTGTTTTATTGTAGCACAAACATTACTGAAACCAAACAAACCCCAAAGTCCAAGTGGCTGTCTAAACATTGGCTCAGTAGCTGCTTCTAAGGTTTGGTGTGTAGGTGTCACCCGAAGCAAAGTTCCTTGGGAATGTCAAGACAGCAATGATGTCAGAAGTGCACGGGTGTTACTAAAGAATAAGCCTTTCAGAAGTAAGATAGTTTACATTTATATAAATTTCAACAAGATCTTTTTTACCAGTTTTACTACTGCAGAATTTCCTTTAAACTCAGGTGCAAAAATCTGCTTCTAGTTGCCTTAGGCAATTTAAATTAGTTAGCATGAACTTGAGTTTTTGGAGAAATATCAATTAATCTGTGACCTTAAATAACTATATTTTTCCATGCTGCTCTTTTGCTGAAATGTATTAGCTGTGGTAAATTAATGAGGCAGAAGTGCTGATAAAATCCTTCTTTTCCAAATGGAAGAAACGCCTGAACTTTTTAAGTGACTGATCAAAGTGAAATGTTCTGGGTTTGCTAACAATTAAAAACTCTGTGCCTAAGGTTAACAGATAAGGTTTTCCAAAGTTTTTCAATGTAGAAATAGAATACTACTTACTGATTTTTAAACCTGCTATTCAAATTGGAGTTTCTTTAAAAGGAGCCTGAAAAGAGAGTTGCATTTTATAGAGTCTATCAGATTTAATTGCTGCCATATTTTCAAATAGTTAAGTGATTTAATCCAACTTTAAATTTGAAGATGGAGTAGCTTTTAAAGATTGCCCTACTTTAGGTATGCAGGAAAAAATAATATCCTTGTTTGATGCCTGATTATTTATGCCAGAAGTTGTCATGATCCTGCAGAGTAATCTGGAAAGGATTTTACTTAAGGGGATGAAATAGATTTTCACTTTAACTGGGGGCAGTAAGCTTGACAGTTAAAGTGGTAGTTTTACAAATTTGAGTGTAGTTAGGTAATTTCTTTGGAATGGAAAATAAATGTCTGTGCTCATTATTCTATTCCAAGTGAACTAAAACTTGGTTTTAGAAAATTATATATTACAGTCAGTTAAACATAACCTTCATATTAAAGTCTGGCTCACTTGACGAGTTCTTTCTTGGTAGAGCTGAGTATCTCCCAGACATGATGGCATTTTTTTTCTTCACATTTTATTCACAGATACTTGGGGGCTGGGCAGAGAGGGCAATGTTCCCTTTGCAGTTGGATGCAGAGGCTGGGCCAAGTGAGCAGCTCAGTATCCCTGTACACCACTGATTCTGTTGTGCTCCAGGGCCTGGAGTGGGAAGTGCCAATGTTGGAGTAATCACAGAAGAGAAAGGAAGAAAGGAATGTGAAGGAAACATGGACTAAGAAGATGTGGCTAAATAGGTTTTTTTTAGTAAAAACGTTTTTAGGAGAGTGTCAGGAAGCTTTTTATCACTGCAATTGGAATGGCAGTTACTTGGATTTTTTTGACTTTTAGTAATTGACCTCCAAGCTCCTTTTGTATTTTTTCCCCTGAAATTGGATGAATTGGGGTACATGGAGATGCTTCCAAAACACACAGGAGTGATTCAAATTGGAAGCATGAGAAACATGGTCCTGTTCAGCTGCCAGTGGTTTAATGCTGAGCTAAAGCTTTTTCCCTTATGTTATGTTATGGTAGTTTCTATGTATATCCAGCACAGTAAACTTGTTTTAATCCCTTGTACTTGTAAGTGTAAGAATTCAAAAGTTCTGAAGAAACGTGACAAGAAGAGGAGCTGTGTTGATAGGAAGTTTTATTAGTAGCTTCAGGTGACAATTTCTTTTGAGGCTCATGTGGCAGTGTTGACCTTGTTTAGCAACTTTGGCATACTAAGTAACAAAAAATGTAGCTATTCTGCTGACCCACACAGTCTGGAGGGTACAGAGGTTGTTTTATTCACACTCCTTCAAACTCACAGCCTATCACAGCTTGTCCTCCTTTTGCTACTTCTCTTGCTTGGATTTGTAGCTTTTTTAGGGCCAGTTGACCTTGTCTTGGCTGCTCAGGCAGTCCTGTTGGATTATCAGTTCCCAGGCTCCTTGGCATTGAAAAGTCTTGATCAGAGGCACTGGAAACTGTAGTGCAGAGAAACCAGAGCTGTCAGGGTGGCAATGCTGAATGTCAGGCAGGCTGGCTTACTTGTTTTCTTGGCCACAGAAACTCCTGATACATTTCTGTTACACAAGATTGCTGGTTGCATGTGCAAGAACTGTTTTGGCTAACATTTAGTCTATTTTATAATGTAATCCTAGTTGCTCTCTAACCTTTGCTTTGCAGAGCTGGGAAAGAAGCAAGTTGAAAGAAAGCTGGGAAAGAAGTCAGTTGCACATAAGTGATTAAACCTGTTAAATTTTATGCTTTGCCTGTGTTAAAATGATTAAGAAAATAGTAAATATAAAAAGAAATGCTCAAAAAGGTCCCACAACCCCTTTCCCTGTATTAGTTGCATTTTGTGTTGGTGCAGTCTGCTATGAATAGTTAACTGTTCACTGTTAAACGTTGCAGAATGATGCGGGGTTAAAAATAGTGGTAGCTGTCTTATTAACTTTAATATATTACTCAGCCCCGTGTGTGGCCAGCATTTTGTCAGCACAGCAAATCCTCTAATGGATTGACATAATTTATGAGTAAAAGGAAAGTTATTCAAATGTGGAAGTTGCATGTATATTGTGAGGCTGATTTGCCTATCAAATTCTTACAGAAATTCTTCAAGTCTTGCAATTCCCTGGGCAGATGAGATCATCAGGATGCAGTATTTGCCTGGAATGCTCTGTAGCTCCCTTTAGGGATGTTGCTGTTAGGGGAAGGTGTCTGCTTGCAGTGATTGGTTCTTTTTTTAATTACTGCCACTTGAAAGCATGTCCTCATCAAAAAAGAATCTTTGCAATGAAAACTTCATAATCAAAGAGTTCAGTGAATCTATTTAATGATCATGGTCAGTATGGATTTGAGCCAAAGAGCAGATTTATCAGTGGTGTGTGGCTTAACAATAAAAGGGGGATTTGTCAGTTTATGACAACTTGGTAGAATGTGTTCAGTAGATGTAATTTGGTAACTGCTTCATATTTTTAAAACCATCGGTTTTAAAACCATCAATGCCTTCTGGTTAGAAAATCATGTCAGCCATTTGGGTGTTCAGATGAACCCAATATGGAATTTGCACAAACAAAAGGCTGCCAAAGAGTACTGATACTAAGTGTGCCTCCAGCTTCTGGCTGATACAGAGAAAAAAGTATATTAAAACTTACAAAAATGGCTGAACTGAGAAGGATGGGAAGAAAGGCAAAATTTAGTTCTTCATGGAATCCCAGGAGAGGAGGGAAAAAGCAGAGTGGCAGAGGAGGTTGGAGAGAAGGTAGAGCCTTCCTCAAGTGTGATTATTGAGCTTTTTATATTTAGATGTCTCTGCAGTGAATTTTGCAGAACTGCATTTATTCAGATATATATATAACCTTTGATATTTACTGCGTTAAAAAGTCTGTCAATAAAGGGCCATTTTGTGGCTCTCAAAATAGAGCAGGGATAATGTTGCTATGTTGCTACTGTCTGCTTTTAGGCAGGGAAGCATCATAGGATAATTTAGGCTAGCAAGGAGCTCAGGAGGTCTTCAGCCTCCTGCTTAAAGCAGTATCATCCTGAGGTCAGACTGCATTTCTCAGGACTTTGTCCAGCTGAATCCTGAAAGCGTCCATGGATGGAAACTGCATGTTCTTTCTGGGCAGCCTGCACTTCTGTCCATGTCCTTATGTGAAAAACTGTTTTCCTTACACTCAGTCTGAGCTTTCCACGTTTCAGCTCATGCCTGTTCTCTCTCATCCTCCTTCCATGCTCCACAGGTAGGAGCCTTAGGCTAAGACAGGCTTAGTCTTTAATAACTTACACTGGACAATCATTATGCTGAAGCCTTTCTTTCTCCAGGCTGAATGAGCCCAGTTCCCTCAGCCTCTCCTCATGGTGAAATGCTCTGACCCCTGACTGTCGTGGTGCCTCTTTCCTGAACTTGCTCCAGTTTGTCTTGTTCTGGGGCAGCCAGTTCTGAGCACAGGATCTGTGTGGTCTGACAAGTGCTGAGGAGGTGGTGAGACCTGCCCTGGCCCTGTTTGTGCAGCCCAGAAGCTGCTCCCACTCTGCTGCCAGGGCACACAGGGCTCATGTGGAGCTCACTGCCCACCAGGCTGCTCAGGTCCCTTCCTGCAGAGCTGCTGCCCAGCTGGCCACTGCTCACTTGGTGCTGTTGCAAGGGATTTTTCCTTCCCAGCTGTGAGACTTTGGGTTTCTCTTTCTGGAGTTTCATAAGCTCCTTGTTGAAACATTCTTCAGCTTCTCCAGGGTCTTGTGAAGCACTTGTGTGTGACCATTGGTTCACCCCAGTTTGGTACAAGCAATGTCCTTTTAAAGCAATACCAAAAATACCTATTTTAAAATTTTTAACCTTGATTGTAGCCTTAATTAAACCAGAATGGGAACATAGAACCAGTATGTTTCAAGGTGCTGGGTTTAAGAAAAGTTGTTTTTCCTACAAAAAATATGTGCCTACGTGAATAATTTACTAAGTAAGGGATGCCACACAGCACTGCTGTTACTAATGCATTTAAAAATTAAAAAGTAATTCCTGGGTGCATTTCAGGCATCCTAGGAACTTAATCCACCTGGGACAAGCCCTAAGCAAGCAGTTGCTGTTTTAATGAATGATGATTTTAGAGTTTGACTTTCTTCAGGCTCTTGCTGCCACCTACAGTCAGCTCAGCTGGGTGTTCAGGGCTCGGATTCCTTGCTCTGCTGTTTGGAACCTGCGTGTGTTACAAACGCTGTTCCTTTCCTAATTGTTTGGAACTCTGCTCTGGCAAGAGCTTCCTGGCCCAGGATTTAGGAAGACAATGGACATAAAGCCCAGGATGTTATGCTGGTGGAACAAGTTGTGATATATGTTGTGCAGTCTCAGTACAGAAATTACTTTAAAATTATTAGCAAACCTTTCAGAAAGTCTGTATTTTAAATAACAAAATTACAGAACTGTAGGGTTAAAAGTCAGACTGTGAGAAAATGAACAATAATGGCATGAGAAACTTGTTCTTTTCCCTTGCTTGAATTCTCTTACTACATAAGTCTTCTTTTTCCTGAATGTTTGGACAGTATTCAATTATTTTCCTCTATTTCAAAGCTGTTCTTTTTTTAGTAATTTATGGAGTGCTTCTGTGGGCTCATTAATTACATGTCTATTGCTCAGCATTGCCTGGGTTCAGTAAAACTGCTGTCATCATCAGAATTCTCTGACTGAAATGGGCTGTATTACCATGCTTTTTATACAGAAAGCTCTGGTGAGCTGGCAGTGTCTGAAACTTTCTTCTCTAGTCTCTCCCTTCCAGCCCCTCGCAAATGCCAGACAGACAGCTTTGCTGATTTGGAGCACTTGAAAACTCATCTCATTTAAAAGCAGAGGCTCATCAAATTCTGGTGTTCTAATGAAAGTTATTAATGCATGACAGGTTTTATGTGGCAGTCTGATCTAGGATGTTAATTACTAAAAGATTAGATTAAAAACCTTTAAGGATAATACCATATGCCTTTGATTTTTATAAGATTCTTTACGGAGACTGGAAACTTGAAGAACTTTATTTTATTGAGCATAAATGTGGTAAATAAGTAATGTGGTCAGTTGGATCTTTATTAAAAATAAATTTTTCGGATTCAGCCAACATATAAGGTTAATAAATACCTTCAACTTCTTTTACAGGGTGACCTGAAAACTTATATCTGCAATGAGCAGGAGCACATTAAAGGAGAGTCTCAGATAATGCTGCTCCAGAGAATGGCGTGTGAGATCGCCGCTGGCCTCGCTGTAATGCACAAACACAACTTTGTGCACAGGTAGGCTGCAGAGAAATGCACTCTGAAATTCATCTGGGTGTTTTCATTAAAATCTAGGGGTATTGAAGACTCTGTTTCCACAAACATGTGAAATATGCTGAGACACGAAGGTGTGATGCTAATGGAGGTGCTAACTGAGCTGCAGTGGGGTGATGTTGCAGCTCCACCTGCCTGAAAGCTGATCACCTGCTCTGGGTTTGCAGCCCATAAGCCAGCCCACATGTAGTTGCTGGATTAATTCTTGGCCAAGTCAAATGAATTTTGTTTATTGTGGAGGGAGGGATGTTAAAATTCAGTTAGAATGAATCTCACCTGCTGTGAATTTTTATTAGATTGTGGAAATTTAGAACTTCTCTTTGGTAATGTTACCTGTGTTACTAAAAATGGGGGAAAAAATCCCTTTCTAATGCAGTAAGGAGGAAGCTGAGTTTAGAGGGAAAATCTAACTGAAAAGGGTATTTTCTCACTGAAATGTTGTTCATGTAACCTTTAAATCTTCACTAAAGGAGTAATCATGCTAGGAGAAGAATCTTGTTCCCATCGGGGGAAATGCTTGATTTATTTTTAATTAATATAATTATTTTTAATTACAGTTAATGTAGTCAATACTGAAAGAATGGCAGTCATTGCAGAAGGCTGGGAAAATTTATTCATGAAACAAGTTGCCCAGAAAAATACATTTTTTTTTGCTTTAAATGTGAAGGTGTTAAGGAACTGGAAGTCCTTAACTTCTAAGATGTCTAAAATATTAAAGAGTCCTTGTTGTCCAAAAGTGGCTTACCTAGTGAAACCTTGGGTACCACAAGGCAGTTACTTTGTCAGTCTGTTCTCTGCTGTAGAACCAGCACTTGCATCACCCTTTCAGCAAGTCAGGAGCTTGTGTTGGAGCTTATCAATGCACATCTTGCTGCTCAGGGAAGGCAGAGACCTTGTGTTCAGGGAGAAATGAACTCTCAAACCTAAGTCTTAAAAGGTGTGGGTTTAAAACAGCAGCTAAACCCTGAAAAAACCCAAAAGCCTGGACACAGCTGGTGGCTGATGAACAGAGCTCTTCTTTTAACCCATTCAACAATTTCAAATGACTTGAAGGTAATACCAGTTGTACCTGTCTAACAGAGGGATCAGTTTCTTCTCTTGCAGCAGCATGGCTCTGTAGGTATTAAATTTAACAGTACATTTTCAGTGAAATACTGATAAACTTGGTAAATAATTAATCTGTGGATCTCAAGATTCTCATTGTAATGTTTACTTCTAGCAACACTATCCTGATGCTGTCAGAGTAAGTGGTAAAGCTCCAGCATCAGTGATTTTGTTGTTAGTGGTAAATTCAAGCAGCCAACAATTTTTCTCTTCCAGGATATTTATTTAAATAGTGTAAAACAATTTGGCAAGTTCTGGGACATACTTAAAGGTTATAGATGTGTTTCTGACCTGTGTAGTTCAATGACTCTGGAAAGGAAAGCATCATCATCTTTCTTTGTAGCAGACAAGCTGTGACTTTCACACCATTTGTACTTCAGACAGGCTTTTTTTAAGCCAACAGAAGCAAAGGTAGAGTTCTTCCAGGGCACTTAATTGCCTCGGCCCCTCTGTGAAACTGAGAAGTGAAATATTTGAACAATTAGTCTGCTGAGCTCTTTGCTGTCGCAGCCACAGTTCCAGCCTCATTAAACTTGCATAGATTTCTGAGTTTGCATGACGGGTTTCCTAAAACTGCTTCTTTGTATTATTACAGCAGCACTGCTGGTTTGTGAGTATTTGTGGTCTGGTTTATGGTAGGAACTGGAAGCAAATTCTGTGTCTATTCAAAAGCTTTGTGATTTGTTTATTGGAGGACTTTGGTCTTTTCCAAAGATTGTCTGTAGTTCTGCTTCATGTGTAATGTATGGGTTTGTTACTTAAGGAACTTAACTGTAGATGTAAAATATTACTGGTTGCTCAGAATCATATTGTAAATTATTATTTAAACCTCATCTGAATTGCTGATAGATTTTGCTTATGACAATTGAAATGCAAGCCATGCAGTGATAGGTGTGAAGAGGGCTGACATCACTGTATCATGTGAACAGGCCCTGTAATCTCCATGAGAGGATTGTGAGCAGAATGAAATAACTGCATGTAAATGCTGTGTGTAGTTTGAATGCTTGAGAGTCTACACACTGCTCTAGAGAAGTGACTACATCTTGAACTTTTTTATACAGGGCAGCATAATAGTCTAGGTTTTTTTTATGAAATCTTTAAATGTGATTGCCTTGTCACTGTGTTTAGTTTTCTTTGGATTCCTGAATGCAGAGTCTGCTCGGTTCTGTGGCTCTAAACTGATTCTCCTTTGAAGCAGTGGGAGTACCTGAGGGAAATCACAGCCTTTTGGCCACAAAACAAATCTTGTCCAATAAGTCCTCTCTAAGTAGAAGCCCTGTCAGTGTTTGTTTTTTCTGGAAGTGATGAGTGTTTGTATAGAACTGTAATGGCTGCAGTATTCCAGTGAGAGATGGAATCAATTGTTGGCATGTGTAGGTTCTAAAATTTAATAAAAATGTAAGAACAAGAAAACTATCTTAATGTTTGGTTTAGATCACAACTGCACTTTAGAAATTACTTTCTCCAGTTCCTGTGCCTGGTTTGCACTGCATATGAGTTGGTCTTTTGGAGTGCATGGGCTGATTTAATTTCCTCAGGAGAGCATCAGGAAGGGAGCTGCAGGAGCACCAGGAGCAGCACACCTTTCTTGCACCCAGCCTTCAGTAGGATTTGGGTCTATGGGATCAGCCTACAGCTGATGCACAGAGCATAGCTGAAGTATAACTAGAGTGGATGCTGAGTCCTTAGCACTGTGTTGTGTTAACTGATCTGCTCCTGTTACTTGCAAATGTAACCTGTTATTCTGCATAAGTCCTTGATTTTTAGGTTCTATATTTTTTTGAATAGTTTTCTTGGTTTTTCATTTGATTCTTCAAACTATGACCTGACAGTTCCAAGAATTGTCAGTTCTGTTAACCCATTTGTCTGAATTTGCATTGAGGACCTCCTGGTTTGTCTCACTGTTTATTTGTTTGCATTTGCAGTGACTTGGCCTTACGGAATTGCTTCCTTACATCAGATTTAAATGTCAAAGTAGGAGATTATGGTATAGGATTCAGCAGGTATAAGGTAAGTTAATCTTGTCATGGACCACTTTTTTTAAGAATTTGGGGGCCAGGGTTACATAAAGCATGCTTGAAAGTTATAAACTGATACTAGATTGTCCTTTATTTGAATAATGAACTTTCAAAGTATTACTGGCAAATAACTAGCAAGCTCATATACCAGAGTAAGTACCTTTCTAGAGATGAGTAGAGTTAATGCTTCTGGAATCTTCTGGTACCTTTTTTGGTCCTATTTACAGTAGTCCTACAATATGAACAAACTAATTTTAATGTGTTTTAAGGACACATTTGAAAGAAAAGTTCAAATTTCTCAATGAAAATAATCAAAATATTAAAGTATATCAAGAAAGGGAAAAATTAAAGATATTAATTAAAACATTTTGTAAATACCAAACCTTAAACAAGAAATTGGCATTCAAATATCTGCTGTGTAGTGACCAGTGAATGACTTTCCTCTTTAGTATTATTCTGTGCTACTTGGGGAAAATGGGTTTATTTTTTTTTAATTCTAATCTTTTACATAGGAATCGCATAAAAGCATATTAAGGAAAGGACTGTCACTGTCTGGAAGTTGGTCCAATGTATGTTCAGCCTTTTTATGTTTGGATTTTTTTCCTTCATTTTTATCAATAATTTAGGAAGATTATATTGAGACAGATGAGAAGAAATTTGTTCCTCTAAGATGGACTGCACCTGAATTAGTGACAAGTTTTCAAGACAGACTGTTATCAGCAGAGCAAAATAAATACAGTAACATATGGTATGTAGAAGGCTTTAAAATTTTCCATGAGAGATTTGTGAACATATTTTCAAATGTTCCATGAAGGAGTAAATAATGTTTAAATTAGCCTGATGCATCAGATGTACAGTAGGTTAATCTCTGTAAACCTGAAACTATATCCTGCTTTGGAAAGATACGCAGAAATCTGTTGAGAGAAAGATGGAGGAAGCAAAAATGTTTTTAGCAGAATAATAGGTGTTTATAAACCTCTTTGCTTCACGGTTNTACTTTCAGATATTTATAAAGAAAAGAGATGGTAAATGATTTTTCCAAGAATAAGTAGCTGTGAGTGACATAAAAAGTTGATCCCACTAGAGCCTGATGAAGTTCAGTTGGTAGAACAGTGGCATTTTAATTAAAATGCTGCATTCTTGCTGCAGCATTTGAGAGCAGCAATTAACTGATGGTTTCTGCTGCCAAAGTGCTGATAGACAATGGCTGGTGAACTCTTGAAGATGAACGTTTTTGAAATTGC